>CAODLS011983291.1:0-13808 GCA_948243855.1 Flueggea neowawraea
AACAATCCTTGAGAGTGCCTAAAGCTTTAAAAATCTTCCTATTGCATTCTTATTTTGTTCTTTAATACTTACATACCAACTAAGCTGTTGATTTGCTATTTTATCACTAAGTTGGTTGAACAACACTGCCATTTAACTGAGAATAGTATTGTAATCAAGCTTTGTTTGAAAAGCTTGAGAAAGGAATAGGTTTGCTTTGTTTGTTACCTTGAAAAAAAAGGAGTGTGGTTTTTCTTGTTTTGACCAGCAAAAAGCAAGGTGTAGAAGGTTGTCTTGTGACCCTGAAAAACAAGAGATTGTATACGGTTTACCTCCACCCGAAAGTGAGGAAGTATAGTGGATTAAAACTCTTTAGTGAACTAGAGGAGTGGACGTAGGTCAAAGAGAACCAAACCACTATAATTATTGGGCTTTGTTTCTCTATTCTTTTACTCCTTTTATGTTCTTTATTAAGTGGTAGTGTTTTGGATTTAGCTACTATTTTGATTTGAGAATATTTGCAAAATTTTTCAAAAGATTCTACTTTTAGCAAGAAATCCAATTTACCCCCCTCTTGTATTGCCATATTGGGATTTCATAGTGTGCATAGATGCCATTTTGACTTGGGTTCAGTGAGAGTTGAAATCACTAATGTGTGTTAGGGTTTCATTAATGTGCTTTGCTTTAAAGTTTTAGTTGTTTTGTTAAATCATCAAAGCTTAGAATGATTTTTCATATTGTCCATATAATGGCCCAACAATTTCTCTTCATGTCACTTTATTCATTTCAGTAATTATTCTAATCTTGCTCAAACTCTTCCCCCTCCCCCTCTCTCTCTCTCTCTCTCTCTCGGAAGATTGACATTTTCTAGTAACTCAAATGGCTGTATGTAGAGTTTGAGATATTTGAAAATACTTCTAATTGAAGTTTTAAAACACAATCTCTTAGACTGTCTCTTAAGCCTCTTGAAATAAATAAACATTAGTTAAGTGATATAAATTGCAAAAAATGTGAGATATGAATATCACATGATTAAAAATTTTCATTAAAAACGGAGAAAAGATTCAAGCAAATTTAATTGAAGTTGATCAACTATTGGCAAGATATTGATGCAATTCGAATTGGTTAGATTTAGAGAATAAATGGGAGGAAAATTTGAACTTCTACTTATTTGATGACATTATGGATAACATATTCACTTAATCGAAAACCAAACACACCATTATGGCGGTCCCAAAAATGGATAATGATGCCTAAAACATGAGCTTGTTTGATGTGAAATGACATGTTGTGTTAAGCATTTTGTCGTCATCCAAATCAAGTTGGTGCTATGAAAGTTTAGGTTCTCCCAAAATTCCCATCCTATCTAACAAGTTCCCCAAAACCACCAAAATCTCCTCTCACTGGCACCTTCTCGCCTCCACCTTCTTTATTTAAGGTTTGTTTAAGATTGAGTTTTAGCTTTTTAAAAGTCTTTAAAGGTTTTTTTGATTTTTTACTTAATTTACTTTAATTGGTTAATGGTTGTTTTTCGGTTGATTTTTGTTTCCTGGTTGATTTTTAGTTGTATTGCTTTCTATTTTTCCTAGTTATCTCTTTTGACGTGTGTATTAATTTTCTCCATTCTCCCAAATTTCTGTCCATTGTTCATACCATGCAACTAGTGGTTGACATTTCTTTTTGGTGGATTATTACATCAGTTGTAAATCTTAATTTACTTTAGTTGGTTGGTGGTTGTTTTTCTGCTGACTTCTCATTGTATTATGGTTGAATTTTTACTTAATTTGTCTTAGTTGGTTAGTGGTTGTTTTTTGTATGATTTTTTTAGCGTTTTTCCTGGTTGATTTTTATGTAATTTGCTTTCATTGGTTAGTGGTTGTTTCTCGAGTGATTTCTAGTTGTTTTATGGTTGATTTTTTTGCTTAATTAGCTTCAGTTGTTAGTAGTTGTTTTTCGGTTGATTTCTGTTTGATGTTTTGCTTAATTTGCTTTAGTTGGTTAGTGGTTGATTTTCAAGTGTTTTTTGTTATTTTCTGGTTTATTTTTACTTAATTCTTTTAGTTGGTTAGTCTTTGTTTTTTGGCTATTTTCTAGTTGATTTTTTATTTAAGTTTATTTAGTTGGTTAGTGTTTGTTTTTTTTGGTTGATTTCTGTTTTTTAGTTGACTTTTTATTTAATTTGCTTTGGTTGGTTAGTAGTTGCTTTTTGGTTGATTTATGGTTCATATTTCGTTAATTTCTTTAGTTGTTTAGTAGTTGTTTCTGTTGGAATTTATGACTAAGTTTATGACATTTATAAGTATACATAACATCAAAAATAACAAAAATTTTTATCTAGAATTCCATCAGGATTCATGCAGATCAACATACACTATTAAGGTTAGCAATGTTTACCTTAAAATTGCTTATATGGTTCGATCAAATGGCAATGTTGGTGTCACTTTTAGTATAAAACTCGGGATTCTTTCTCTCACGTTACCATTACGCGAACACCTCTAATGGTATCCACACAAACGAAATCACTAGGAATTGGTGGAGTGTACTAGTACAAAGAATCTCTATTCTAGATCTCACAAATTTTCTTCTCTATTTTGATGTGGAGAATTTGGCCAAGCCCTAAAGAATGCATTAAGAAATTTGGCCACAACTTATGCACATATATATAGAGATGTGTGAAACCCTAGTTTAAATTTGCTAGGTTTCTTCTTACTTGTCCTATAAGTATAAGAACTCCATATCACACATGAATAAGAGCTCCTAAAAAATAGGAGTGTGCATAATTTTTCCTAAAAAATAGGAGTGTAGCCGAATTTCTCCTAAACAATGTGCACTAGTGTGACGACCCGTTTCTGAACTATGACTGTCGTATGAGATGAGCCATCCAAAGGAGCCCGACCCATCTCGCACAAGCCTCAGAGATATAGACATTCTACCCAAAATTATTCATTAATCGAATATTTAATATTTATAAAACATTTTATACTGAAAGTATGTATTTATATAAAATGAATATAAATTTAGTAGAGTAATATCGAGTAAGTGAAAAATCAATATACAAAATACAAAATACAAAATGCAGTCCAGTAACCCAACAACAATCTGATGTGGAGATCTAATAACAGAAACAAAAGTAGAGTCTGAATGAGGGGCACTCACTACTAAACAATGCCTCACTGGGATCGAGATATCGGACAATTGCTGAGTGTCAAAAAAATATTACCTAAAAAATAGGTTTAAAGATAGACAAACGAATAAAAGTGGTAAGAATCCATAGTGAAGAAAAGACACTCCAGACCGACTCCAGGCGTCACATAAATTGTTTGGAAAACAGTTTAAAAAAATATACCATATATGTATACACAAAGATACCATATATTATACACACTACATACGCAATAGCTTTCAAAAAATCATTTCACCAAAATGTTTGCACCTAGGGCATATGTCATGCATTCAGACAATATTAGAGGTATATATATATATATATATCAGAGTCAGAATATGAGACCAAAATAGACATAATAATAATGTGAACTCTGCCACCAGACGAAATAGAGCATGTATCTAGTCGGATACACGGTCACCCTCGGTAACTAGGACATTGACAGAGCATTGATATACCAAAGATTACGTAC
Organism: Flueggea neowawraea; assembly: GCA_948243855.1. Lineage (NCBI taxonomy): Eukaryota > Viridiplantae > Streptophyta > Magnoliopsida > Malpighiales > Phyllanthaceae > Flueggea > Flueggea neowawraea. Next base: position 3,615 of record CAODLS011983291.1, read on the forward strand.
CCCGTAGCTAGGTGTCCCACATCATAATATTATATACGAATAATCTTAACAGACAAGCATGCAAAGTATAAACCATTTTCTAGAAAATATTTATATATACCATATATAAATATTATATATCAGAAACAAAAATTTTGTAAATTAATAATCGCATAATCCGGATTATTAATTAGCCAAATAATTATTCTTCCAATTTCAGATCATAGCCAGACACAACAAAAACTACATATAGAGTTTGAAGACACAATTTATGTGTTTGAAGCTTCCATTTCAGTCACCTGGAATACGAAACTAAGGATCCAGTCAAACGCCACTAGCAGGTGGCCAGTCCCTTCGGCAGGAACATGAAACTGAACAATTACAAATAGAACAAATGTCAACATGTGGTACTGTGGTAGTACTAAATGTATGAAATGCAAATGCAGGTGCTGACACTCGCTAGACATCAAAAACTCTATTAGGTCTATATTAATCGCTCTTGATTCGAAAATCGAAACCTACGTAAAATTACAATTTTGCCCTTGATTTTTTTCAAAATTATTCTTTAGTTCCTAAGGCCCCAAAAAATTATAAAGTGGTCCTCAACTTTTCAAAATTTATAAATTAGACCTCAAAATATTTAAAATTTATTATTAAATCCTCCAATTTATTAAAATTGCATTTTTAACTTAAATTCCTTAAAATCACAACTTTGGCCTAAACTCTCTCGAATTCATTATTTAACCACTTGCCAAATATCACCTGTAGTCCTCACTTTTCAACCAATCACATTTCTTCTTTCATTCTTAATTTCCAGATTTGAAAACCAACAATCCAGAGCAAATTCGGCTCAACCAACCAGTGAATTCTTCATCATTTTCACCAATCAAAAACATCATCCTTCTTCTCATTCATCTACAAACCCAGAAATCATTCAACAAGTCCAGATTTGTCACTCATTCAACAAACTCCAAACCATTAAAATCGGTCCAACACAAAGCCATTCAAAACCAATCATACCAAACCGAGGCTACATTCCTCACCAATAGTCATGAATATTAAACAATTCAAACGATGCAAACCGTGAATGGAAGTAAAGGAAACAAGTCTTGAAGTTGAAAGCTTACCTCAAGGTTGAAGAAGATGCACGACAACGAATAGAGAGAGAGAGACGAAAGTGAGAATGACAAAAATGGCGTGGAGTTGACTTAAAAAGGCAGAAAAGAATGGCGGAATGGACACGACATGGGTTGTTTTGACAGAGGAAGGAAAAAAAGAAACGGCGTGGTTGGTGAGAATTGATGCACAGTGACACCGAACGACAGCTTTAAGATGCGAACGACTAAAGCAAGTCCTACCAATTGGCGCGTCGTTCGCGGAGGAAACCCGTGAACGACACATGCGGAACGCAGACGACAAAAACAAGTCGACCAAACAGAGCGTCATTTCCCGCAGTTTGACACCAATCGACAACACACACGCTTACCAGACGACCTGCAACTTGGCTACCAATGACAGACGCTCGATCGTCCAATATTCTTTTTTATAGATTTCATTTTCAAAGTTTCCACAAATTTTCACTTAATAATTTATTTTCAAATCACTCCTAACCTTCATTAATCACCCAATTAACATCTTAAACACAAAATTTACCCTTCAATCACAAAAAAAAAATCAATTTATTCCAAATTTAATTATTAAAATAAATAATAATTACCAAAAATATTGGATATTACATTCTCCCCCCTCAAAAGAAATTCGTTCTCGAATTTTCAGACAGATCAAATCAAGCTAAATTCATAATCTAGCCCAAAATTTTGGTTACTAAATCCTATTAACATTCTAACTCTCTCAGACTCATATATGCAGACATGTATTAGGCATGTAGAAAATATACAGTGACAGAATGCAGAGATAGAAAGCATAAGACATTGGCCTACGAATCGATAAGGTCAAACAGGTGCGGATATCTATGCCGCATCTCATCCTCGGCCTCCTAAGTGGCCTCATCAACTGAGTGGTGTCTCCAAATCACCTTCACTGAAGATATATCCTTGCTTCGAAACCTTTTGACCTGGCAGTTAATAATCCTCAACAGAACCTCGTCAAAAGACAAATTGGGCCTAACCTCGACTGACTGTGGCGCCAAAACATGCGACGGATCAGGAACATACTTTCTCAGAAGTGAAACGTGAAACACCAGATGAACAGAAGAGAACTAAGGTGGTAGCACCAACTCATTTGCAACATTTCCAACACGGCCTATGATCTCAAATGGACCAATGTATCTCTTGCTCAACTTGTCATTCTTCCTAAATCTCATAACACCTTTCATCAGTGATACCTTCAGGAATACATGGTCACCAACTGAAAATTCTAAATGTTTATGCTTCGGGTTAGCATAACTTTTCTGACGACTGTGAGCATTTTGAATCTGCTGCTGACTTAGTCTGACCTTCTCTGTAGTCTCCAAAATAAGATCTGGCCCCAAAGGCTCACTCTCACCTGTCTCAGCCTAACAAAGAGGTGATCTGCATTTCTACCATATAAAGCCTCATAAGGAGCCATTTCGATACTCGAATGGTATGAGTTATTATATGCAAACTCTACCAATGGCAAGTGAGAATCCCAACTCCCACCAAAATCTACAGCGCACGCTCTCAACATATCCTCCAAAGTCTGAATTGTGCGCTCAGACTGACCATCAGTCTGCAGATGAAAAACAGTGCTAAAATCTAGTCGAGTACACAACTCTTCTTGTAGCGTAAGCTAAAATTACAACGTAAACTGATGTCTTATGTCAGACACTATAGAGATTGGCATACCATGCAAGCATACAATTCTATCTACATACAGTTTCGTTAGGCGTGCTGCTCCATATGTTGTCTTGACAGGAAGAAAAAATTCTGACTTAGTCAATCGATCAACGATAACCCAGATGGAGTCATATCTAGAAGACGTCCTCGGTAAGTCAACTACGAAATCCATAGTGATGTGATCTCATTTCCACTTTGGAAGGGGCATCTGCTGTAATAATTCAGAAGGATGTTGGTGCTCAAACTTAACCTACTGACAGGTCAAACACCGACTAACAAACTAACCAACGTCCTTCTTCATCCCTGACCACCAATAAGACTCTCGAAGTTCTCAATACATCTTAATGTAATCTGGATGTACAGAATATGCAGAACTATGACTCTCGATCATAATCTCCTTACGTAAACCACCTGTAGATGGTACACACAACCTCAGTCCAAACCAAAGGACTCCAAAATCGTCAACACTAAACCCAAGCATATTAGAAGATTTAACCTTCTCAGAATCCTCCTTCTGAGCCTTGTTAATTCGATCCAATAGTATAGGTTTTGCTTCCATATGGCCAAACAATACCCTTGAGTAGTCAAACTATAGCTCAACTCCATAATCCATCAGACGCTTCCACACAGACACCGCAGGTCTTCTCTCAACAGAAATATGAGCTAAGCTACCCACCGACTTCCTACTTAAAGCATCGACAACCACGTTAGCCTTACCATAATGATATGATATGGTGCAATCATAATCCTTTAGCAACTCTAACCAACGCCTCTGCCTTAAGTTCAGGTCTCGTTGCCCAAAAATGTACTTTAGACTTTTATGATCTTTGAAAATCTCAAAAGTCTCTCCGTACAGTTAATGCCTTCATATCTTGAGTGAAAACACCACTGCTGCTAACTCCAAGTCGTGAGTCAGATAGTTCTATTCATGCCTCTTAAATTATCTTGATGCATAGGCAATTACTTTACCATGTTGTATTAATACACAACCTAGGCTAACTCTTGATACATCATAATACACTGTAAAACCTCTAGAACCCGACGGTAGAACCAACACCGGTGCCCTAGTCAAACATTCCTTCAACTTCTGAAAGCTCTCCTCACATCTATTAGACCAAACAAACTTAACTCCCTTCTGAGTTAACCGAGTCATAGAAGCTGCAATCATAGATAAACCTCCTGGATAAACCTCCTATAATACCCATCTAAACCAAGAAAACTCAGAATCTTCGTAGTAGTCTTAGGCCTATCCCAATGGAGTACTGTCTCTACCTTCTTTGGGTCTACCATAATGCCCTCTCTCGACACTATGTGTCCGAGAAACGCCACTTGTTTGAGCCAAAATTTGCACTTTGAGAACTTAGCATAAAGCTGATGTTCTCGCAAAGTCTACAATACTGACCTCACGTGGTCCTCGTGCTCTTCCCTACTCATCGAGTATATTAGAATGTCATCGATGAAGACAATCACAAACCGATCCAAATATGGTCTAAACACCTTGTTCATCAAATCCATGAATATCACTGGTGCATTGGTCAAACCAAACGACATTACTAGAAACTCGTAGTGACCATATCTAGTCTAGAATGTAGTCTTAGGAATGTCCTCACCTCTAATCCTTAACTGATGATATCCCGAACTCAATTCGATCTTATAAAATCATTTTGCACCTTACAACTGGTCAAACAGATCATCTATCATCGGAAGTGGATATCGGTTCTTCACTGTTACCTTGTTGAGCTAACGGTAATCGATACATATACGAAAGCTCTCATCCTTCTTCTTTACAAATAATATCGGAGCGCCCCTCGGTCAAACAAATCCCTTGTCTAATAATTCTCTCAACTAAGTCTCTAAATCCTTCATCTAGGCTGACGCCATTCGATACGGTGGAATTAATATCGGATTGGTACCAGACTGTACATCTATCGCAAACTCAATCTCCCACTCAGGCTAAAGTCCTGATAACTCCTACATAACTACATCTGGAAACACTCTAACCACTAGTACGTCTTGAACCCTTAATTTTTGTCCTTCAGAATCTGTTAAAATAAAAGCCAAATACGCCTTACATCCATGACAAATCATCTTCTATACTCTAATTGCTGACACGTAACTTCGTGCAATACTATCTCGCTCACCCTGATAACAAAACTCAGTTTGACCAGGTGGACGAAAACATACTCTCTTGGCATGTGGCAAAGCAATCCAACGGAGCATGCCAATCGAAAAGCCAATCCATACCCAGGATAACATCAAGCTCTCCCACGTCCAATAAAATAAAGATGACTACCAACTCATGTCCATCAATGGAAGTCACACAACCTTGAACCCAGAATCGGTTAGTAAGTTAATACCCAAAGGCGATGATACCTCTACTAATCTATCCAACTAACGCAACATCAACCCCGAGTGCTCAATAAAAGGTGGAGTGATGAATGAATGCAATGCATCAGTATCAAATAATACATATGCAAGAGTATCAGATATATATAGCATACCAATAACTTCAGCATTGGAGGTATATGCCTCCTACTCTGCCCTGCCCTTCTGTAGCAGCACTACTACTGACTGTACCTGAACCTCCAACTATCAGTTGTCCCACCTGACCACTAGTACCTAACTTCATAGGACACTTTACTATCTTATATCCCGATTGTCTGTAATAAAAATAGTTGTCAGTCGCCCAATTACATACCTCGGGATGCATCATCTCAAAGATCGCACAAGGTGGAATCAAGCTCCCTGAGCTCTGTCCTCTACTCTGCCCAATTTCCTACTCCAGATTGTGGCTCTAAGTGCCCTGACTGGGCCTTTGCCCTCTAAAAGAATGTCAACATCTTTGCTCTGACTGGCCTCCCTGACCCCGGCCCTGCTGGCCTCCTTAAATACCCTCAGTCTTTGCCTTTTTCGAATCTCTCGGATGTCTCTTATCCATATACTCCATCCCCCTGGCAGGCTCAGCCATTTCCTTAACAGTAGTCAATCCCAGAGTGGCCAACATTCTACTAATCATGGGTAGTAACTCATCCAGAAATTTCCTTGCCAATGCCTCCTCTCCCTGACTCTGAGAAGGTGCATACCTATTCAAATCCTTAAAATTCTCCTCGTACTCCGTCACCAACATACCTTACTCTGACAAAAGTCATTGAACTCATTCGCCTTCTTATCTCGGATACTCCGAGGAAGAACATATGCGATGAGTTCATCCTTGAATCTGGCCCGAGTGAAATCTCCTAGAGCCTCCAGACTCCTCCACCACCTAGTTGCACGACCTTTTAAAAGGAACATGGTGAGTCTGACCTTGCTGGCATCATCAGTAATGCCTCAATACGATGCTCTATTTCAAGAAAGAAACCATAAGGATTCTCTCCCATCACACCTAAAAATCTGGGTGGCTTGAGCTTCATAAACCTGTCCAGAATATCATTCCCTCTGACCCGTAGTGCAATAGGTGCAACCACCAAAGCGACTGCTATGCCTCCTTCGGGCTGAGGTTGGGGTGTTGATAACACCATTAGTGGAACTGGATGATCTGGCTGACCCCAAACCGCCTGTGCTAGCTGAGCTCTCTCTATGTGCTCGAGAAACTGAGTCATGCACTCAGACATATCCATCTTAGCTGTGATGAGCTGCTAAAGCTGAAGTTGGGGCTGCTGCTAAGGTGTTGGTGCTACAACCTCTGGTGCACTATGAGAACCATACAGATCCACAATAGACTGATCAGCGGCCTCGACAGGAACACACATAGGTCTACCACGACAACGACAGTCCATGGCTATGGAAATAAGACAGGTAGAACATGCATGCAAATGTCAGAATTCAAGTGATTGCCACAATACCGAGAAAGAGATTAGAAAGGTATACAGAGGCAAGTTAGATAGACTTAATCAAGGATACCTATACTCCACACCGACCTAGACAATAAAGAACATAACTCTCTGATACCACATTTGGTATCAGAGTACACAACTACCTAAGAGTTATGAAACCTAACGCTCTGATACCACCATTGTCACAACCCGTTTGCAGACCATGACCGGCGTGTGAGGTGAACCGTCTAAGGAAGTCCGGTCCATCTCGCATGAGCCTCAGAGATACAGACATTCTACCCAAAATTATTCATTAATACAAATATTTAATATTTAGAAGACATTTTACACTGAAAGTATTTAATTATATAAAATGAATATAAATTTAATAGAGTAAATGTAAAGTCAAAAGTCAAAATACAAAATAAAAAATACAAAATGTAGCTCAGTAACTCATCAACAACCCGGTGTGGAGCTCTAATAACAGAAATAAAAGTAGAGCCCAGATGAAGGTGAATCACTATATCAAAAATGTCTCACTGGGATCGAGGCGCTTGACAGTTGCTGAGCATAAAAAATATCACCTAAAAATCTTTTCTCCAAAACGTTCGTACCCAAGGCATATAACATGCAGTCAGACAATATATATATATATATATATATATATATATATCAGAGTCAAAATATGGGACCAAAATAGACAGAATAATAATGTGGACTCCGCCATCAGATAAAATAAAGCATGTATTTGGCTGAATACACGGTCACCCCCATTACCCCGGTAACTAAGGTCTTGACAAAGCATTGGTATATCAAATGCTACGTACCCGTAGCTAGGTGTCCCATAATAGAATATATCCAAATAATATTAACAGATGAACATACAGAGTATAAACCATTTTGCAAAAAAAATATTTATATATATCATATATAAATATTATATATCAGAAACAAGAATTTTGTAAATTAATAATTACATAATCTGGATTATTAATTAGCCAAATAATTATTAGTCAAATTTCAGATCATAGTTAGACACAACAAAAACTACATACAGAGTTTGAAGACATAGCCTATGTGTCTGAATCTGACATTTCACTCACCAGGAATCTGATGCTAAGGATCCAGTTAAACGTCACTAGCAAGTGGTTGGTCCCACCAGCAGAAACACGAAGCTAAAAAATTACAGATAGAACAAATATCAAAATGTGGTATTGTGGCAGTACTAAATGTATGAAATGCAAATGCAGGTGCTGACACTCGTTAGACGTCGAAAACTCTCTTAGGTTGAAATTAATCGCTTTCGATTCGAAAATTGATACCCACATAAAATTAAAATTTTGTCTTTGCACTTTTCCAAAATTATTCTTTAGTCCCTAAGGCCCAAAAAAATTATAAAATAATCCCCAACTTTTTAGAATTTATAAATTAGTCTTCCAAGTATTTAAAATTTATTATTAAATCCCTCAATTTCCTAAAATTGCATTTTTTTTAACTTAAATTCCTTTAAATAACAACTTTGGCCCAAACTCTCCCGAATTCATGATTTAACCACTTGCCAAATATCAACTGTAGTCCTCACTTTTCAATCAATCACCTCTCTTCTTTCATTCTTAATTTCCAAATTTGAAAACCAACAATCCAGAGCAAATTCGGTTCAACCAACCCGTGAATTCTTCATCACTTTCACTAATCAAAAACATCATCCTTCTTCTCATTCATCCACAAACCCAAAAATCATTCAACAAGTCCAGATGTTTCACTCATTTAACAAACTCCAAACCATTAAAATCGGTCTAACACAAAGCCATTCAAAACCAACTAAATCATACCAAACCGATGCTACATTCCTCACCAACAATCATGAATATTCAACAATTCAAATGATGCAAACCGTGAATGGAAGTAAAGGAAACAAGTCTTGAAGTTGAAAGCTTACCTCAAGGTTGAAGAAGATGTATGGCAACGAAGAGAGAGCGAGACGGAAGAGAGAGAGAAGGAAGTGAGAATGATAGAAATGGAGTGGAGTTAACTTAAAAAGGCAGAAAAGAGTGGAGGAATGGGCACTGTTGGAGAATTTTCCCTAGAATACCTTGGTTGAGTTTGGAGAGCCGAAATGAGTTGAAGTGAATAGAGAAAATAACACCGCAATTTATAATGGTTCGGCCAACCATGCCTACATCCACTACTTAAATCTCACTTGGGTTTTCCACTATCTTAAAGATCGATTCCGGCTCAATCCAACAAAGCCTTACACCAAGGTTGATTGTGGCTCACACCTCTAAAGCCTTACACCAAGGTTGATTGCATCTCAAACCTCTAATGCCAACAAGGTTGATTGCGGCTCACCCCTCTAAGGCCTACAAGGTTGATTACGGCTCACCACTCTAAAGCCTATAAGGTTGATTACGGCTCACACTTCTAAAGCCAATAAGGTTGATTACGACTCACCCCTCTAAAGTCTACACAAGGTTGATTTCGGTTCAAACCTTTAAAGTCATTACAATGTTATTTTCTGTAGGTTCACAACCAACCTTTCCCTACTTTCAAAGAGTTTTACAAAACTGTTTACAATAATTGAAAGCTCTATGCTAGGAGTACATATGTTTGATTGATGCTCATAATCTTCTCTCTATCTTGAATTTGGTGTTTTGGGGGTGATGGAATGATGAAAGTGTTTTAGACTTGAAAGCATACAATCATCCATGTTTTTCTGCCCTTCTTTGATGTATTTATAGATTTTCCAAGCCATTTAACCGTTGGTGTAGTAAAACTAGCCGTTGGAGTGAGTTTATAGTCGATGCAGACTTCTGGACCATTCATAACTTACGTCGTACAAACCCTATGTACGTTATCTGCAAATTCTCTAAGTCTACGTACGTTGTTCTTTCTTAACGTACGTTGATCATAGTCATCTCTCCAGATGACGTACGTTGTGATTTCCTAACGTACGTTGTTTTGGCACTTCAGCATTCCAGTGGCTTCTGTTTGCATTTAGCTCCACGTCTACATACATTGTGCACTTGTCACGTACGTTGCCCTTCATTGTGATGTACGTTGTACATAGATAACATACGTTGTGGCACTTCCAGTGGCTTGATTTGCAGTTCTAAGCTTTCCAACGTGTTCCACTCTAAGTCAAATATTTTGCACATCATCAAAACATAAAAGGAACTTAATATTAATCACCCATGATCCAACATGCACGACATGGGTTGTTCTGATAGAGGAAGAAAAAAAAGAAATGGCATGGTTGGTGAGAATTGATGCACAATGACATCAAATGACAACCTTGAGACGCGAACGACCGAAGCAAGTCCTACCAAATGGCGCGTTGTTTGCGGAGCAAACCAGTGAACGGCGCAAGCGCAACGCAAATGACAGAAACAAGTCGACCAAACGGCACGTCGTTTCCCGCAACTTGACACCGAACGACAGCACGCACGCCTGCCAGACGACCTGCAATTTGGCTACCAACGACTCGTCTAATTCTTTTTTTCAGATTTCATTTTCAATCAATTTTTTCCACCAATTTTTACTTAATAATTTATTTCCAAATCACTCATGACCTTCATTAATCACCCAAT
>CAODLS011983421.1:0-14598 GCA_948243855.1 Flueggea neowawraea
ACGCTTTATCATACATAGAATCTCTCGATTGCACATGCACGAAACAATATTGGAATCGAAAAGCTAGCAACAATCAATTCAACAATACGCATTATAAATCATAATTGAGTCGCAATCCATAAATCAATTGAATGAATAACACAATTCAACATCACAAAAACTGCCTAGGGTTCATCACATCTAGGTACACAATATAATTAGTTGATAACAATAGAGTGATATACAACAAGACCAAAGAGAAATCTAGAGAGAGAAGGAAAACCCATGATGAATCCTTCAATCCTTTGCTCAATTCCTTCGATCTTGATAATCGATTGAGTTCTCCTTGAGCTTCCCACGCTCTTCTAACCCTAACTGATGTGTTTTTGCTCTTGAATGTCAACTCCCCCCTTTTACATTTCCAAAACACACTTTAAATAACACGAAACACACATTCCTGGCAAGACATGGACAAGCCCACGGCCGTGTCCCATGGTTTCCGTCCGTGTTCTTCAACGGCCAATTACACGAACACGAGCATGTGTCCATGTCTTCACCAACTCTGTCTGTGTCTTCACCAATATGTTCGTGTCTCTCTTGAAATGCATTCCATACTCATACACGGTCATGGAAATGCTCGTGTCTTGGTCTCTGGCATTGACGTATTCCTTTTTCCATAGTGAACAACGTACACAAGCCACCATTTGCCCAATATTGATGTCCCACGGCCATGTGACATTTAATGATGATCGTGTCTCAGCCCAAAAGCCTCAAATATCATCGTTCAAGCCCCGCTTCAACTCGCTTTCATCCAATTCATCAAGACATCATCAATTGACCTAAAAACACAATATAAAGCATAGAAATACCAAAAATTATGATAAACGCTTGATTTGTATTCAAAACAATATAAATTTAATCACATAAACATGTGAAAATGAACATTTATCATAGACTTGGCTTCTAATTGAATGAAAAGTGCTTATTTATAAATGTGTGAATTGGTAAAACTTTTCTCTTTGAAGGTGAACCTAAACAAGGACAAGCGCATGGGTCCCCAACCTTGTGGTGAAAAATGTTAGTACACTCGAGGAATCATTAACATGTGTTTTTACACAGGGACCTTTAATTCGTTGATTGTGTTTGTAGTACCCAAAAATAAGAGGAAAGTAATCTATTGGATAAAGCAAATGTAAGAAATGATGAAAGAAAGCACTTATAATTGATTGATGAATGAATGAGGCCAAATTTTTCCAAAACAAAGGAAATTATGTTTGAACTTAGTAATAGGGGAGATAAGCTTTATAGATGCCAATGGATTAGGGGATTTGATAGATAAACTCTCGAAATTGCATCTTCTTAATGCCAAGGTTTGGTTTTCTTGTAAATGATGAATAGCATTGCATGCCTCTCTTGATCTTTTTACTTGCATATTTATATAGCACAAGAATTCTCTTGCCTCTTTGATTTAAATTCTTGTTCTTGCCCCGGGTTTGAAATTGTTTGTTTGAGGACAAGTAAACGATTAAGTGTGAGAGAGTTTTATTTAGCAACTAGATTGGTCATTAACAACTGATTAGGATGCTATTTACCAAACATCTCATCGCTAATAGGAAGTTGGTGACGACTGCTGTAGCTAAAAGCCAAAACTTCTACTTCTTAAAATTTTTCACTCGCTACCAAAACTTCAAGTGGCCAAACAAGCCTTAAACCATGTTTTTTGGCATCAAAATCCAATTTCAATGATAAAATATTAGAAATTGCTATAGAGCTTGAAATAAGCTTTCTGTTGATATATTTAGAGTCTTGTAACTCCACTTTATACAAAAGTTATGATCTGTTAAAGTTAACCAACTTTTTGTAAGTATGGTTACGTATTTTAAACATCCTGCTCAACATTATAAACAAAGTGTAGGAACAAATCATAGGTTATATGTCGCAGTGAGTAATCTATTCGGGTTTGAATGGCCAATTGTAAAAAAATTGAGTCCAAATGGTCGCTATTTGGCGTCCACATGGTCACCAATGTAAACTCAGCGACCAAGTTGTGTCATCGCAAGATTTGCGACGAAACAATATGTCACCAATTCAACGATAAACTTTTGGTGCCTTATTTCTACCAAGTGTTGACGAAATCACTGCGTCGCATAATTAGCGATGATATCTTCATAGCTAATGGAATCACTAAGAGAAGTAAACGACGAGTTTTGTGGTCACAATGTTTTGCGATAATGACGGCTTGATCACTATTATATTGCTAAAATCTCATCGCCCTTTCATCGTGACAAATAGTGACAATTTTGTCGCTAATTAGCGATAAGAGCTTTCTGTCACTAATTTGGCATTTTCTTGTAGTGGCTGAGCACCATCTAATCAGACGTCCCTATCCATGTTCCAGTCGAACCATTCGTGATAAACTAGCTTCCAGAAACTTAGACTGATCAAAATGAAAATGTAAAATTTTGACATTAATATTTCTTTATCAGATAATACTTGTGTTTATTTTTTGGACACTGCTTGGCGTCACCATTCGTGAGTGATGAGGGCAATAAAAACCCATTAAATAGATCTTAGTAGGCCACAACAGAGGTAAGACTAAGGGCTTGCTTGGTTGGGGTAAGTTGGAGAGGAAAGTGCAATTTTTTGGGAAGTTAAAGAACTTCTTTTGCTTGGTTAAACAAAAGAACTTAAACTTTTCAGGAAATCAGCTACTTGACTTTTCATTGGTTTTGAGAAGTAATTTCCTAAGGGAATGTCAAGAAGTCCAATTTCCTTAAGCCAACAATACAAATTTACAAATATATCCTTAAAATATTCTTTACTTACATATTTCTATTTATTACTAAAATTTATAGATTATTTCATAAATAAAATTTTGATTTTTTTTATATCAATCAATTTTTATAAAAGTTACAAAAAATATTTTATATTTTTTTATAGAATATTTTATATATTTTCAAAATATATAATACATCAAAATATTTTTTATTTAATACAAAATTACTGTTTTCAAATTTTATAAAAAATAATCTTTATTATATAAATATTAACCATAATTTTATTTCGTATGTGAGATATGTTTTATACAATAAAAATATTTTTTTTTTATTTTTTTTTAATTAATTTAAATTTAATAATAATAAGAGTATTATTCATTTTTTCAACTAAATTCTTAAGACGTATAATTTTTAACTAAATACAATAAGTTATATTTTTCAAAAATTTAAAATAACAACTAAATATATTTATAAATTACTTCTCAAAAAGTTACTTCAACTTCAAAAAATTAACTTGTCAGAAAGTTAAAACCAAACAAGTCCTAATTTTCAAATAACTGTAGACTTTGAATGCATATTAATTGAAGAGGGGCAACTGTCTTATTTCGTATTAGAATGTGAAAAAAAAGTATGCAGGTCAGAATGTCTTTTACTTCTCTACGTTTCTCTCATATCTCTTGGTCTTCTTCTCTCTCACCCATTTTCTCTCTCTCAGCCTACTTCTTTCTCTCTCCCCTCTCTCTCAATCTCTCTTTGCATCAAAGCTCAAGATTTTCAACACAACAATATGAAAAAATTGTAGACCGAAATAGTTAACAACAAACAAACATCCATTTGATCAACAATAACTCCACTAATTTGCAAGAACAATCTAAAATCAATGATCAAAATCAAAATCAGACATAAAATTAGCATATATGTACAATTAAACAAACTGCAATGAAAAAATGAAACAAAAAAAAATCAACAATCAAAAAACAAACATTACACCAATCAAAATCAATAGTAATCTACATTCTCTTTGTTTTGAAATGCCTTGAACAATAGGATCCGATTTTCTCCTCCATCTCTGTTTCAATCTTCTTTCCAAACTCTATCTACTGCAATCTCATGACAAGAACAACTTCCAGTGGCCACCATTATCACAGAAACGGCTCCTACCTAAAAACCCATCAGTCGAAAGCCTCAAAGAAAAAAAAAAAAAACAATCCACAAACCTCACTTGCTTCTGAGGTGAATCTGTTGCTTACCTTCACACAACTCCTCTATCAAACACCTACAATCTAGTCAGCTGCCACAATTCCATCACCAAACAAACATACCCGAAAACAGAGAGATCGACTTGTGAAAGGGAGAGAGAGACAAAGAGGAGTGAACGAGACCAAAGAGAAAGAGGAAATCGATTGGTGAGATAGAGGACAGAATGAGACGACGAAAATAGAAGAGATCGACAAAGAAAGAGGTTGGGTCTAGGGTTTGTTTCTAAGGCGAATGGAGGGAAAAGATGAGAAGGTAAGAGCGACAAAGGCGAAGGGAGAGAAAAGAGAGTTAGGTGGCGGAGGCTGAGTGAAGTCGAAGAGAGAGAGTGAGGTGAGAGAGAGATGGGTAAAAAATTGAAAAACAAATTGTTTTATACAACTTTTAGATAAGTTTTGCACTACTTTTAAACAAATTTTATACTACTTTTAAACAAGTTCTACAACAAATTTTAAATAATTAATTTATTTAAATGTGGGTTTTACGTTGTTGATATATTTAGTATACAATTTGTAAATTTGAAACAAATTCTAAACTAGTAATATGCAGTGAATATATTCAATACAAATTATAAACAATTATTAAACAAGTTATAAACAAAAAATTTTAAACAAGTGTTATACAACTTTTAAACAAGCCCTTAAACAAGTTTGATTTGCAAAAAATTATATGAATATCTATGTACACCTTTAAACACATATGTATACCTTTGAATACCTTTATACACCTATGAACATGTTTGATTACCTTTGAACACCTATGCACACCTTTGAACAACTATGAAGACCTTTGAACACCTATGTACACCTTTGAAAACCTATAAACACCTATGTTCGCTTTTTAACATCTTTGTACACCTATCAACATTTTTGTACACTTATGAACACCTATAAATACCTCTGAACAACTTTGAATACCTTTGTACACATTTGTATACCTCTGAAGACCTTTGAACAACTATGAACATCTTTGAACAACTATGAACCCTTTTGAACACCTTTGTACACATTTGAATACCTATGTACACCTTTGAATACCTTTGTACACTTATGAATACCTTTACCAACTTATGAACACCTTTGTACATCTTTGAGCAACTTTGAAGACCTTTGTATACTTTTGAACACCTTTGCACACCTTTGAACAACTATGAATACCTTGTGAACACCTTTGCACACATTTGAACAACTATGAATACCTTGTGAACACCTTTGTACCCTTATGAACAACTTTGTATGCCTTTGAGCAACTATGAACACCTTTGAACACATTAAATAACTATGAATACCTTTGAACACCTATGTACACCCTTAAAAACCTATGAACATGTTTGAACACCTATGTACACATTTGAACACCTTTGAACACCTATTTACACGTTTGACCTATGTACACCTTTGAACACCTATGTATACCTTTGAACACTTTTGAGAAACTATGAAAACTTTTGAATAACTACAAACATCTTTGAACACTTATGTACACCTTTGAAAACTTATGAACAAGTTTGAACACCTATGTACATCTTTGAACACCTATGTACACCTTTGAATACTTTTGTATACCTATGAACACCTTTGTACACCTATAAACATATTTGATTACCTTTGAACAATTATGAACACCTTTGAACAATTATGAACACCTTTGAACAACCTTGAACACCTGTGTACACCTTTGAACACCTTTGAACACCTTTGAACAACTATGAACACCTTTGAACACCTATGTACACCTTTGAAAACCTATGAACACCTTTGAACACTAATATATGCCTTTGAACACCTTTGCACCCCTATGAACATTTTTGTACACTTATGAACACCTATGAACACTTTTGAACAACTATGAATACTTTTGAACACCTTTGTACACCTTGGAACAACTACGAACACCTTTAAATACATATATACAAATTTGAAAAACTTCAAACAACTATGTACACTTATTAACACCTTTGTATATTTATGAACACCTATGTATACCTTTGAACACCTTTGAACAACTATAAACACCATTGAGCAACTATGGCACATTTGAATAACTATGAACACATTTGAACACCTAAGTACACCTTTAAAAACCTATGAACAACTATGAACACCTATGAACACTTTTGAACAACTATGAACTCTTTCGAACACCTTTAAACACCTTTGAGCATGTATGAATACCTTTGAATAACTATGAATACCTTTGAACACTGATGTACACATTTAAACACCTATGTACACCCTTGAACAACTATGAACACCTATGTACACCTTTGAACACTTATGTATGCCTTTGAACACTTTTGTACATTTATGAACACTTTCGTACACTTATGAGCACCTATGTACACCTTTGAACAACTATGAACACATTTGAGCAACTATGAACACCTATGTACACGTTTGAAAACCTATGAACAACTATGAACACCTTTGAATGCCTATGTACACTTTTGAACATCTTTGTACACCTATGAACACCTTTGTTCACTTATAAACACTTTTAAACAACTATGAACACCTTTGTGCACCTTTGAGCAACTATGAACACCTTTGAATAACTATGAACACTGATGTACACCTTTGAACACCTATGCACACTTTTGTACACCTATGTACACCTTTGACCACATTTGAACACCTATGAGCACCTATGAAGACATTTGAACACGTATGCACACCTTTGAATACCTATGTTCACCTTTGAACACCTTTGTATACCTATGGACACTTTTGTACACCTACGAGCACCCTTGAAAACCTTTGTACAATTTTGAACACCTATGTATACCTTTGAACGTCTTTCAACACCTTTGAACATATTTGTACATCTATAAACACCCTTGACCACCTTTGTATACCTATGAACAAGTTTTGTACAACTTTTCTCTTTGTATTACACAAATTCTAAACAAGTTTTATACAACTTTTAAACAAGTCCTTAAATAAGTTTTATACAATTAATTTTTTTGAATGTGGGTTTTATGTTGTTGATATCTTCAATATACAATTAATAGATCTAAAACAAATTATAAACAAGTAATACACAATGAACTTATTCAATCCAAATTATAAACAATTATTATACAACTTTTCAATAGGTCTTTAAATAAGTTTTAAACAACACATTTGGTCGAATGTTGTTTAGATGTTGTTTTCTACCTCTTTTCTTTCGTGGATGGTGCTTATATATTGTTGATATCTTCAATATACAATGAAAAGAGTCCAAAAAAATTCTAAAGACACATTTTAAGGTGAAATATGCAATGACGAGATTCTATACAAAATGTAAACTAGTAATATGCAATGCAACATATTATGTACAAAATCTAAACAAGTTTTGTACAATTTTTAAACAAATCCTTGAAAAAATTTTAAACAATTAATTTGTTTGAATGTGGGTTTTATGTTGTTGATGTATTCAATGTACAATTAATAGATTTGAAACAAATTATGAGTTGGTTGGGTTGAGTCACATGTTCTACTTCTTGAAGACGCCCAATACAGTCAACAAACACTTAGCATGAGACTCTCTCTTCCCACTCTTGACAATTATGTTGTCAACATAAGCCTCTATTATCTTCCTTAATAGCTCTTTGAATACCACATTCACCATCCGCTGATAGGTTGCACCCGCGTTTTTTATGTTGAACGTCATGATTTTGAAGCAGTAAGTCCTTTTCTTCGTGACGAATACAATCTTCTCCTTATCCTCCAGATGCATCATGATTTGATGGTACTTGGAGAATGCATCCATAAAACTCAAGAGCTTGTACCTGGAGGTTTCATCCACCAATTTGTCAATCCTCAGTAGTGGGTATGAATCTTTAGGGCACACCTTTGTTCAAGTTGATGAAGTCTACACACATCCTTCATTGTCCATCGTCCTTTTCACCATGACCATATTGGCAAGCTAGTCTGGATATTAGACTATGAACCTCGCCTTCATCAATTTGTTCACTTCCTTATCCACTGTCTTCTGCCTATCCGGTGTAATGTTCCACTTCTTTTGTTTTATAGGGAGCTTCCTGGGATCTACATTGAGGTGATTGAGATCACTTCGGGGTCTATCATTGGCATGTCCGCTGGGCTCTAAGAAAAAATGTCAGTATTGTCTCTTAAGCATTGCACGTTCTCCTCCTTCACATCCTGAGCAAGTTAGCTTCCCACGAATACAAGCTTTTCTCCGTCTGAATCTTTTAGCCTGACACTCTCTAACTTTTCTACCAATTTGGGTATGCTTTCTACTTTCGCCTTGTCTTCCTTTCCATCTTTCACCTTCATCGTCGAGATATGGTGATAAGAATCCTTCCCCTTGATGGAGAAGATATAACAAGCTCAAGTCTTCTATTGTTCTCATCGAGCTTATTCTACTCCTGGTGGAGTCGTGAAATTCATCAATAGATACATAGACAATATCACTAATCTCATATCGTTTAATAGTGGTCTCCCCAATATCACATTGTAGGCAGCTGAAATTGACTTCACCACCATGAAAGTGGCCATCCTTGTCATAATTCGATCACTTCCCAATGTGATCGATAGTTGCACTGACCCCATCATCGATACAACCTTGCCACTAAAGTTGTAAAGTGGTGTCTTCACCTCTTTCAACTTGTTTGCGGTAATGTTCATCTTTTGGAAACAATTCTAGTAGATCAGGTTGACTAAACTCCCGTTATCCATTAGGATCCTCTCTATTGGGTGTTTGGAAATAACAACAGATGTCACTAATAGATCATCATAAGAAAGCATGACGTCTCCCTTATCTGATTCAGTGAATGCGATAGGCTCTTCCCTATCCTGTGCATGCATTACGACAATAACTTAATATGCCTAAAGAGCATACACCTTCCCCCGATGAGGATGTGCTCCCCACCATCATCTCTCCTCTTAAGATTGTGTTGATGGCCATATGTGTAGTTTGATTGTCTATAGAAGATGTTCTTCCATTCTGTCCTCCTCTGTTCTCCTAAGGTTGTTCTCCTTTACCTCTTTGTTCCTCATTTCTGCCTCATCGCCAATCTCCTCCTCGATGATTGTCATACATTCTTTCCTCTTGAGGATAGTTGGACTTATCCCCTCTCCATGCGTCTATAAAAACAAACCGATTTAACTTCCCTTCTTGCACCAATGCTTCAATCCGAGTCATCAAATCCCGACACTTCTCCGTGGAATGCCCACTTGCATCATGGTACCGACAGTGGGCATCCATATTCCTCTGTAGAGGTTTGTCTATCTTTGGAGGAAAAGAGATGAGTTCATACCCCTCTATCACCACTACGATTGTTGACTTTGAATTGCCTAGTGGCATATACTTCTCAAAGCGAAGACTAAAGAGCTCTTTTGAGTCTCTCGACTTCTCCTTCTTTCCACTTAACTCCTCCTAAGCCTCTCTCTCCTTCCTGTTCTTCTCATTGTCTTCCTTACTTTTCATGATCTCATGTCCTCTGCCTGTAAGATGTACTTCTTAAACCAAACAAAGAGGTCGGCCATAGTCTTCGGCTGGTCTAGGGATAATTGTTGAGTTCAGTTTTAATGATGATGAATGCAAAACATCCATGAAATAGGTGAAAAGCTACAGACTTTCTCATATCTAGCCATAAAGCACCTTATAAGTCATCAAAGCACGTTGAAGGATGCACAACTGACTTATATGCACACAACAGAACCTACAAAGAACGTAGACGCGTATGGCAGCGAAGGCAAAAAGCATCAGATCTTTCTCTACGTACACAGTAGTTAGTGTTACGCACATTGAATAACATCCAGTCTGATGAGGAGAAAGCCAAGGCATGCAGATGCACGTTGAGATGAATGGTGTGCGCGTTGATGAGCGAAGACGTGATCATTAAAGCAAAGCTCAACGCACGCAGAAGGCAAGATCAGCACACATAGACGGATATGTCATGTGATTGAAGTAAAGCCAAAATCTGTTGTAGCGTGACAGAACTTCAAAAAGGGAATATTCTTTGACATGAATTCAGAGAATATCAGAATAGTGAGTCACACACAAAGCATGAAAATACAAAGGTGTCAGATGCGGAGAGCTGGAATAGCTGACAAAATCAAGATGCACATTGGGAATTTGAATTTGAATATACTTGACATTCCCTGACACAAATCATATGAAAAATCAAAGGTGCAGACTTTGATCAGACGTCTACGCACACAGAACAAAAGTGCAATGCACGTAGCAAGCCACTGGGTGAAAATCGCACATGCTGGATATCAAGGCAATGCATGTAGAAGTTGGCACTATACAAGCATAATTCGAGATCAACACATGCAGTAAAGAAATAAGGAATGTAGAAGTTGATACAGATAAAGCCGATACCACTGAAATTCTAGCAATACACGTAGACCTGCATACACAGCACACAAAACCCAGATGGAATTAAGAACTACACACATAGATGGTGGCTATGCACGTAGTAAAGGATGACGTCGCTACTAGACAGAATTTGTCTAATTTGACAATGGCTACTTCGAGGTACCAACGGTTATATTCCTTCAAGTGGCTATAAATAGACGTCTAAGGTGAGAAGGGAAGTAAGAGATATCTTTGCTAAGACTTGCTAATCATTCTATTTCTCTTTTCTACCTTTACAATCCATTTAAGCTATTTACTTGCAATCTTATTGTTGGGTTGGTATGAGCTTTTATTATGTTATACCTTTGGGGTTAAAACTGTAACAAGCAAGGTTATTTATTTGGGGTAGATAGGTTTTCTAGTGAGCCTTAGAAAACTAGAGTAACTGTTTCCTAGTTGATCCTCCAAAAGCTAGTGTTTTGGTTTGCTAGTTAATTTTGCAAAAACTAGTGGTTTGATTTCCTAGTTGATCCAACAAAAACTAGAGATACAGTTTGCTTGTTGAGCCAAAAAAAAACAAGTGTAACGGTTTTCTTGTTGAGTCCAAAAAACGGTTTCCCTCCACCCAGAAGTGAGGAGTTAGTTGATTGAACTCTCTAGTGAATTTAGAGGAGTGGACGTAGGTCAAGAGGACCAAACCACTATAAATATCAGACTTTGATTTTCTCTCTCCCTTACTCTCTATATTTACTTTGCCTTACATTTGCTTTATATTGTTTGTGAATTGGTGATTTAAAGCTTCCGCTCTTATACTTTGATTTTGATTATAGAAGACTTTGTTATTTTCTTTGATTTGCAAAAGATTTTTGACAAAGTTTTTGACTTGCTAAAACTCAAATTCACCCCATCTTGGAGTGCATTTCCATTCTCATTGGGACCAATCCCCTGTTTTACAATTGGTATCAGAGCGAGTGCTCTTGATATTATTTTTGGCTTAAAATCCAAAGAGTTAACGATCCCAAAAATGACATTTTGAAATGATTTTTATAGATATGAAGGTTTGGCAATTAACCATGCTTCTTTCTTTGATGGCAGTGACTACACATACTAAAAAAAAAGAATGACAATCTTCCTTATGTGTGAAGCTGAGGAAATCTGAGATGTTGTTGAAACTGGCCCTTATGTCCCCACAAAGTTTTTTGATAGTGTTGATAAAACTAGACCAAAGGAAGAATGGACAAATCATGACAAAATGATGGTGCGCTACAACAACAAAGCTATGCACATCCTTTTCTGTGCATTGAGTAAATCTCAATTCAACAAATTCCAGCAATGTGAGAATGCTCATGAGATCTGAAAAAATTTAGAGATTACTTATGAAGGCACCTCTCAAGTCAAAGAGAATAAGATCTCCCTCATTGTTCATAAATACGAGATGTTCAAGATGGAGGAGGATGAATCCATTCAAGACATGTTTGATCGATTCAACGACATCATCAATGGCCTCAAATCTCTTGAAAGATCATATACAAATTTTGAGATTGTGAGGAAGATTCTAAGATCTTTGCCAAAATCATAGGCTTCCAAAAAAGATGTCATCCTAGAAGCCAAAGATCTGAAATCATTGCCTTTGGAAGAACTGCTTGGATCCCTACTCACTCATGAAATGGGTTTGGAAGAAAAAGATGAAGGCAATAAGAAAAAGAAGAAGGACATCAACATTGCTCTTAAGGCATCCTTAAAATATATTGAAAGTTCAAGTGAGGATGATGAGGAAGAAGAAGATGACCATGAAGATGTGAAATTTCTCACAAAGAAATTTTGCAAATTTCTTAACAAAGAAAGAGAGGCAAAGAAGGCCAGCAAGAAAAAGAGCAAACTTATTTGCTATGACTGTCATGAACTGGGACACACTAGACTAGACTGTCCATATTTGAAGAAGCATAGCCAAAGAAGAAAAAGAAAAATCCTTGATGATTCCAGCTCCAGCGATGATGATGAAGTTGGAGGGATCTGTTTAACTGTAATCAAAGAAAAAGAGAAAATCAAAAAATGTGATACCCCTTCCCTGAGCTCAAACATTGATGTATTTTTTCTGTGTATATATGTTGTTTCATTTGTTGATTATTTGAATTTAATTTTTTGAATTAATTTGTTAATTACACATGATTAAATTTATGTTTTCAAAGGGAGAGATGTGTTTTTAAACTCTCTGTGCATATTTTGAAACTTTCAGGGGGATTTTTAGTTTTAAAATGCTCTCATTGAAAATATCTTTTACTTAGGGGGAGCTAAATGTGCTAATTGATTTTCTCATACCTTCTTTGAAAAAGGGGGATAATGTTTATTTTGCTTATTCTTTTTTGATGATACAAAAAGGGGGAGAATATGGCATGAATTTGAAGTTGCCTTGCATATTTATTGCATAATATCAATTGGTATCAAATGTGCTTAAATGTATTTATGTGTCCTATCATTTGCAATTGGTATCTTACTGCTTTGGATATCATATATTATTGTGTTGAGCTAACCAAGTGACAAGGACTAGAATCATTGATCAAATTGTTGTTATTGATGAATAGATATTCAAATTCATGTATGTTTTGTCATCATAAAAAAGCGGGAGATTGTTGAGTTCAGTTTTGATGATGATGATGAATGCAAAACATCCATGAAATAGGTGCAAAGCTGCAAACTTGCTCATATCTAGCCATAAAGCACCTTATAAGTCATCAAAGCATGTTGAAGGATGCACAGCTGACTTCTACACACACAGTAGAATCTACAAAGCACGTAGATGTGTATGACAGTGAAGGCAGAAAACATCATATCTTTCTCTACATACGCATTAGTTAGTGCTACGCATGTTGATGAGCATCCAGTCTAATGACGAGAAAGCCAAGGCATGCAGATGCACGTTGAGATGAATGGTGTGTGCGTTGATGAGCGAAAACGTGATCATTAAAGCAAAGCTCAACGCACACAGAAGGAAAGATCAGCACACGTAGACAAAGATGCCATGTAATTGAAGTAAAGCCAAAATCTGTTGTAGCGTGACAGAACTTCAAAAAGAGAATATTCTCTCACATGAATTCAGAGAATATCAGAACAGTGAGTCATGCACAAAGCATGAAAATACAAAGGTGTCAGATGAGGAGAGCTGAACTAGTTGACAAAATCAAGATGCTCATTAGGAATTTGAATTTGAATATACCTGACATTCTCTGACACAAGTCACATGCAAAATCAAATATGTAGACTTTGATCAGACGTTTACGCACACAGAACAAAAGTGCAACGCACGTAGCAAGCCACTGGGTGAAAATTGCACATTCTGGATATCAAGGCAATGCACGTAAAATGTGGCACTATGCACGCATAATTCATGATGAACACACGCAGTAAAGAAACAAGGCATGTAGAAGTTGATCTACACAAAGCCGAGACCACTAGAGTTCTTGCAATGCACGTAGACCTGCATACACAGCACGCAGAACCCAGATGGAGTGAAGAACTACGCACATAGATGGTGGTTATGCACATAGTAAAGGATGACGTCGCTACTGGACAGAATTTGTCTCATTTCACAATGGCTAATTCGAGGTACCAACGGCTATATTCCTTCAAGTGGCTATAAATAGACGTCCAAGGTCAGAAGAGAAGTAAGAGATATCTTTGCTAAGACTTGCTAATCATTCTTTTTCTCTTTTCTACCTTTACAACCCATCTAAGCTATTTACTTGCAATCTTATTGTTGAGTCGGTATGAGCTTTTAACCTGTTATACCTTTGGGGTTAAAACTGTAACAAGCAAGGTTATTTGCTTGGGGTAGATAGGTTTTCTAGTGATCCTTAGAAAACTAGAGTAACGGTTTCCTAGTTGATCCCACAAAAGCTAGTGTTTTGGTTTGCTAGTTAATTTTGCAAAAACTAGTGGTCCAGTTTCCTAATTGATCCCACAAAAACTAGAGATATGGTTTACTTGTTGAGCCCGAAAAAAAATGTAACGGTTTGCTTATTGAGCCCGAAAAACAAGTGTAATCGTTTACTTGTTGAGTATGTAAAAACAAGTGTGCAACGATTTTCTTGTTGATCCCAGAAAAACAAATTGGTGTAAACGGTTTTCCTCCATCCGAAAGTGAGGAGTTAGTTGATTGAACTCTCTAGTGAATGTAGAGGAGTGGACGTAGGTCAAGAGGACTGAAGCACTATAAATATTGAGCTTTGATTTTCCCTCTCCCTTACTCTCTATATTTACATTGCCTTACACTTGCTTTATA
>CAODLS011983429.1:0-40543 GCA_948243855.1 Flueggea neowawraea
AGATTAAAAGCTAGTGATACAAGTAAATGAAGAATAAATTTTAAGAGCAAATACACTTGTATCAATAAAAGAGAGATTCAATGCTTTGATGCTTGGTAGTTGTTAGAAATCAATGCTCAGATGTTTCCTCTTTTATTTCTGGTCTCCCAAGCATGTATTTATACTCTTTTCTTGATTTCAGACCGTTGTGAGATGTAATGTAGCCGTTGTGACATTAAATGAGGCGCATTTAATGAACTGTCAGAGTCTTCTCGCGTACGTGACACTAATCTCACGTACGTTACCTGACTTGATATTCAGCACACGTACGTGATAAGTACATACACGTACGTTGATCATAGCAAATCCCCAGTTCACGTACGTTAACAATTTCTGACGTACGTGACTTCTATGTCTGAACCATCCAATAGCTTATATTTTCAGTCCGAAACATCTCACGTACTTGAAATTTCATTTCACGTACTTTGATTCAATATGACATACGTGAATGTTTACTCTTGTGTACATGAATGATCAATACTTGACCGTTGCTTCATCTGTTTGTCTCGATCCACGTGAAATTAAAAACAAACATCCTCTGAACTGCAATATTTGTCTTGTCTTGTATATGTGACGTACGTGACTTCTATGTACACACGTACGTGTGGCTTCATGCTTTCAGTTGATTCAATACTTCAATTTTCTCTCTTTAATTCTAATCATATTTCACGTACTTTTGATACATTTCACGTACGTGTTAATTTCTAAAGTACGTGTGTTCACTTCTTTTCAGTTCCAGTAGCTTCTGTTTCAGCTCACGGTAGAACTCACGTACTTTGGATACCTTTCACGTACGTGTTATTATCTAACGTACGTGAACCGTTTCTTACATACGTGTGTTCAATTCTTTTCAGTTGCAGTAGCTTCTGTTTCAGCTCACGGTCCAACTCACGTACTTGAGGCTTCACTGACGTACGTGACATTAACACACGTACGTAACTTTGTTTTGACGTATGTGAATATTGCTTAAGATCAAATTTTGCAGTTTGTTCATCATCAAAAATTTAGAGAAATCTCAATGTTGACCACCCTTAGTCCAACAAAACTTTACCTGCCGATAGGTCAAACATTAACTAACAAATTCAGCTATATCCTTCTTCACCTCTGGCCACCAATAGGACTCATAAAGATCCACATACATCTTAATGTATACTGGGTGAACCGAATAAATAAAACTATGACTCTCGATCATAATCTCCTCATGCAACCTACCAAAAGATGGTATGCACAATCTCAAACCAAACCAAAGAAGTCCTGAATCATCAATACTGAAACCTGACACCTCAAATGCCTTAACCTTTTTTATCAATCCCTGAATCTCAGCATCCTCCTTCTGAGCTTCATTGATCTGATCTAACAAAACAGGCCTCGCCTCAACGTGACCAAGCAATGATTCGAAATCATCAAACTGGAATGCAACTCCATTCCTTATCAAACTCTGCCACTCTGACATTGCTGATCGCCTCTCGACTGCAATGTGAGCCAAACTTCCAATCTACTTTCTACTCAAAGCATCGACAACAAAGTTAGCCTTGCTAGGATGATATGATATCGAGCAATCACAATCCTTTAATAGCTTTAGCCAACGCCTCTGCCTAAAGTTCAGATCTCGTTGCTCAAAAATGTACTTTAGAATCTTATGATTTGTAAAGATGTCAAAAGTCTCTCCATACAAATAATGTCACCAAATCTTGAGTTCGAACACTATAGCCGCCAACTCCAAATCATGCGTCGAATAATTTTGCTCATGCCTCTTAAGCTGTCTCGATGCATAAGCAATCACCTTGCCATATTGCATCAATACACAACCTAGGCCAACTCTAGATGCGTCAGAATAACACAACAAAACCTCCAGATCCTGATGGCAAAACTAAAATAGGCACACTTGTCAAACAATCCTTAAACTTCTGGAAACTGTCCTCACATTTGTCGGACCAAACAAATTTAATTCTATTTTGAGTCAATCGGGTCATAGTAGTTGTTTTCCTCAAAAAATCTTGGATAAACCTCCTATAGTAACCAGCCAAACAAAAAAAAAAGTATGAATCTCTGTAGAGGTCTTAGTCTCTCCCAATGGAGTACTGCCTCTACCTTATTCGAATCTACCATAATTCCATCTTTAGACACCACGTGTCCCAAAAATTTCATTTGATCAAGCCAAAACTCGCACTTCGAGAACTTAGCATAAAGCTTATGTTCTCTCAAAGTTTGCAAGACTAACTTCAAGTGATCCTCATACTTATCCCTACTCCTAGAGTAGATCAAAATGTCGTCAATGAAGACAGATGAGAACCTTTCTAGATACAGTATGAACACCCTGTTCATCAAATCCATAAATGCCGCTGGAGCATTCGTCAACCCAAATGGCATCATCAAAAAATCATAATGCCCGTATCTAGTCTGAAATGCAGTCTTTGGAATATCCTCACCTCGGATCCTAAAATGGTGATATCCCGACCTCAAGATGATCTTAGAAAATCATTGTGCACCCTACAACTTGTCAAACAAATCATCTATCCTCGAAAGCGGATATCAATTCTTCATTGTTACCTTGTTCAACTGACGATAATTAATGCACATGTGAAAACTACCATCTTTCTTCTTTACAAATAAGAGCGGAACACCCCAATGTGAAACACTCGGTCAAACAAATCCCTTGTGCAACAACTCTCTCAATTGAGTCTCCAAATCCTTCAGCTCTATTGGTGCCATCTGATATGGTGGAATTGATATTAGATCGGTACTAGGCTTAACGTTAATAGCAAACTCAATCTCGTGCTCTGGCAAAAGTCCCAGAGGCTCCTCGAAAAACACATCAAAAAACTCTCGCACCACTGGTACCTTGTCCAGTCTCAACTCTGAACTCTGCGCTTAGTGAGCATGAAAGCCAAATACACTTCGCAACCTCGGTGAATCATCTTCTTAGCTCTAACCGCTGATAGATAACCTCGAACCATGATGTCTTGCTCACCCTAATAAAAGAAATCTGTCTGACTTGGTGGTCACAAACATATCTTCTTAGCAAAACATTCACATCAAACTCTCCCATATCCAATATGGTAAGATCGGCAGTCAACTCGTGCCCCCCAAAGGCAATCACGCAATCCCAGACCTTATAATCAACCACAATCTTGGCACCCAAAAGGTGACAAAACTTCTAACAATCTAACTAGTGGTTACACCACTAACTCAACATGCTCAACAAAATATGGCGTGCTGAATGAATGAGATGCACCAGAATCAAACAAAACATAAGCAGATGAACCAAAAATGGATTTCGTACCAGTAACTGTAGCATTAGAGGTCTGAGCCTTTTGGCAAGTCAAATGATACACTCTGGCCTGCTCTCCTGTAACTAAACTACTCTAATGCCAAAACTGACTACGACTCCCTAAAATTGCCGCATCTTTACCAGAATCTCTGCCAGCTATAGTGCTACCAGTGACTGGTCCTCTGACCACTGACTGAACTGCATGTGATCCTAAACCATGCTTCACAGGACACTCAGCCACCTTATTTTTTGGCTGTCTGCAATGAAAACAAATGCCTACTGCATTTGCACAAACTCCTAAGTGTCTCTTGCCACATGTCTCATAAGATGGATGTGGACCCCCAGAACCATGTCCCCCGGCACGGCCTACTGACGGGGCCACACTTGCAATCTGAGAACTCTGACTCTACCTCTAGCCTCTAGAGGAATGCATGTGCCTCTGCTCAGGCTGTCTGCTCTGATCTCGCCCCTGCTGACCTCTAGAAGAACTATCTATTTTAGCCCTCCTGGCCTCTCTCGGACGCCTCTCGTCCTGGTACTCCATACCTCTCACAATCTCTGTAATCTACGATACGGTAGTATAGTTCTGGGTTGCCACTACTCAAGTGATCTTGGTTAGCAACTCGTTCAAGAACTTTCTTACCGAGGCCTCCTCGTTGTGGGCCTCAGGCAAAGCATATCGACTCAAATCCTTGAATCAATCCTCATAATCTGACACATACATGTCGGGTTCCTAGTCGAACTTGGAAAATTGGCCTACCTTCTTATCCCTCACATTCCAGGAAAGGACAAACAAAGTGAGCTCATGCTTGAACTCATCCCACGTGACAGGTCTACATGGTCCAAAGTCCTTCCACCATCTGGCCGCTCGGCCATCCAACAAAAATGTAGTACGACAGATCCTCGTAGTATCATCCGTGAGCTCCATCACATCAAAGCATTTCTCCACATTGAAAGTGAATATCTCAAGATCCTCTCCCATCGCTCTAGTAAAACTCGGTGGATTGAGCTTTAAGAATATTCTAAGGCGAGACTCAACATCTGTCTGTGATGCCTGAGAAGCTATAAGTGGCACTAGAGAAAAAACTGCCTCAAGCTGAGGTGGAGGAATTGTTGTTGTCGTTGCTGGTGGAACTGCTTGACCTTCTACAACCTCACTAACTAACATAGCCTCTACCCAAATGAAAACGTAGGTAAAGCACTCAAATGCATCAATCAGACCTGTTGGTGCTGCCTGCTGCTGAGGCTGAGGTGCTGGAGCAGCAACCTTTAGGAAACTATGTGCATCTCGCTGGTCATGATGATCAGCGACAGAATGAGAGATGGCATCGACAGGAATACATCTAGACCTCCCTAGACCTCTACTGCGGCCTCTACCATGACGTTGATCCATAGCTACATACAACAAACAGAATCAGATATGCAATGTCAATGCAAATGATAGCCACAGTACCAAGTCAAAGGTCAAAGGGTATACAGAAGCAAAATCATAGTGACTCAATTAAAGATACCTAAGCTCCACATCCACCCTAGACATACAAAACCTAGGGCTCTAATACCATTTTTTTCACGAAACCATTGAGAGCCTACAATTGGCGTACGAGTTGAACCGTTTGTGGGAGCTCGTCCCATCTCGCACAAGCCTCAAAGATCATAAAATATTACCCAAACGGCCAGATTATAAAACATTTGTTAAAACATTTAATAATAAAAAACATAATAAGAAATCAAATATATACATATATATAAATAAATATATATCAAAAGTTATAAATGTGGAAATCAGCGGAACATAATTCAAAACCCAAAATGGCAACCCAATATCCCAACTACATCCCGATGTGTTGCTCTACAATACAAAAGGCAAGCCCGAAAATAAGGGAATCACTAACCAAAAGATGTCTCACTGGAGTCTGGATGCTAACAGTTGCTGAAGCCAAAATCTGTGAACCTGCTCAATAGGAATCACGTAAACAGAGAAACAAAGGGGTCAAGGTCCAGTGAGGAATATTACTCCAGATCGCCTCATACGTACCTCACAAAGACTATTTTGAAAATAGTTCAAAACTACACATACATATATAGTTTATTATACATATATATGCACGTTATACATATGTAATAGCTTTTCAAAAATCCTTTCCCAAAAGGGTTCGCATACAAAGCAATCATAAACACAGAGGCATATAAAACGATTTTCATTTTTCAGAGTCAAAATACATGTACAGACATATGGGACCAAAGCAAAAGGAGTGCATCTAGCACTAATAAGAGAGCATGTGGACTCTTCCTCAATCAATACTAGATCATTGTTAGATCAAAACACATGGCTACTAGTAACCCTGGTAGCTGGGCTTATCAAAGTGTTGGTATATCAAAGGTCACGTTTATTCCCATAATGTAGGAGTCCCATATCAGAAAACAGAAATCATACTAATATATAGTATCAAAGCAGAGCATGCGTAAAAGCATCAAAATCAGAGAGGAGATATATAATACATATATATCAATTTCCAACCAGAATCCTGATTAATACACATAATCAGTTTATCATTAGTCAATCCTTAGATTAGTTCATTTTCAAAGTATGTGTCGTACACATCAGAAAAAATATACAGTTTAAGACACAACCTATGTGTCTGAAGCTACTATTTACTCACTTGAAAGTCCAAGTGAAAACACCCGTCAGGCCCCACTCGTCGGTGGGTAGTCTATAGGGCACGAACAGGAAGCTGAACATAACAAATATATATCAATAGATATATCAGAAGAAAATTCAAATGTGGTACTGTGGGAATACCAAATACATGATTTGCAAATGCAGATATGGACTCTCGAAAGATCCCAAATGATCCATATCGAATGATAATGTCTCACTCTGGATCCAAAATCCAAACTCTACGTAAAATTATAGTTTGGTCCTTAACTAGTGTAAAATTACATTCTAGTCCCAGAGACTTAACAAATTACAAAATAGTCCTCAGACTATACTAGGATAGCTTACTAACTTTTCCAAGAAGTCAGAATCCCAAAATAAGTCCCCAAACTCTCAGAAATTGACAAAATGCAAAGATACAAAACGAATCCCTAAGGACTCCATCTTACTCGAGTAACTCATGACTTACTCGAGTAACAAACCTCTTGCCTTACTCGAGTAAGCCAAACTGCTACTCGAGTAAGACCAACCTCTTGCCTTACTCGAGTAAGCCAAACTGCTACTCGAGTAAGACCAACCTCAGCTTACTCGAGTAAGAAACCTCTTATCTTACTCGAGCAAGCCAAACTGCTACTCGAGTAAGACCAACATCAGCTTACTCGACTAAGCAATCCGTTCACTCAAGTAAGACATCACAATGATTACTAGAGTAAACCTATGTGTTACTCGAGTAAGACACTACCCATAAATCCCTAAAGTCGACCAACTCTAGGTTTCACTGATTAAAAATGAACCCAAACACCCACATTGCTAATAAACAAACCCATGAACTCAAATCTATGGTCAAATCCATCAGAACAACTCAACAAAGACAAGAAATCACCCAAGCCCGAAATGGTTCAAACCCATTTATAACCATCCTTGAGTCCCATGAATCTAGGCTACCTCTATGTGTTTGTAGACTCCCAAAGCCACGATCTAACAAACCCCTAACAAAATTATTATAGAAACAACACATACAAGAGCCTATGAACATTTATTCAAAAATTCTAATATGAACATTCTTGCAAGAATGATAAAAAAATGAAGTAAAGAAGAGTTTGGAAGCTCAATCTTACCTCAAGGGATGATATGGAATGAAGGGGAACCAATGAAATTGACTCGTGGACGGATTGAGAGTTTTTAGAGAGAGAAATTAGAGTGAGAGAATGGAGGAGTCGGGTAGAGGTATTTATTGACCCCTGCCTAGATCCCGTGCTTACTCGAGTAAGACCTCATCTTACTCGAGTAACACATCTCCACGTGTTCTTCGTGTTCATCCTAGAACACGACTTACTCGAGTAACACAATGGTTTACTCGAGTATTCAACACCTCATCTTACTCAAGTAACACGTAGCTTACTCAAGTAATTCCACATGAAAACCAACAAATCTTTCACTCAACACTCCAACCACCAATATCAAAACAGGATTGAACGAAACACTACAGGGAATCTGATCATGACTCAACGGGGTATTACACTTACTAATATGCCTATGTAAATGAGAAGTGCCACCACTACTCTTGCAAGTGTAAATGTTTTTGCAAAACTTACATTAAGCTTTTGGATCCTCTCTTGCCGAAGTGGGTATTTTCTCGAAAGAATCCCACACATCTGATTTCATCTGCTTCGATTCTGGCTCATCATTTGCATCGATGTTTGTTGGTGACTTAATACTTTGGCTATCCATACCTTCCATACTAAATCAACACAAAAGGCAACAATCAGTAACAAATCACAGAACAATTGTTAATCATTATAGCTAGTTTATTTTGAAATGGACAACAATTCCAATATTCACTGGACATTGATGAAACCTGCAAACTGATTACTAATTATTATGAAAAAATTTAACCTTGTACAGAGACTTGATCATTGTAGCTGGTTCGAGTGTCAGTTAACAAAACGAAACAATAAAGAATGTAGTATCCATTCTATAGAAGCAAAATTGAACACAGGAATTATGTTCTAGAACAACCATCAGTCACAAATAAAAAAAAAACATAGAACAACTAGCAACCCAGAATAACAATCAGTGAACCCGCCAGAACAATAAACACGTAACATCAATTGAAAGACCCACAAGAATCAAAGAAACCACTAAACCAACAATCAAACAAAACCAGGGTATTGTTCGCAGAGATGTTACTTGTTATGGTGGTGAAGATGGCAATGTCGTAGAGATGGACGACAATGCTTGTTTTGTAGTAGAGATGGCAACGGTGGGAGGCGATCTGTTGATTGTCGAGAGAGAGAGAGAGAGAGTTGCAGGCTGTAGTGAAGAGATGAGAGAATGATTGAGAGACAGAGAGAGCTCAAAGCAGTAGGTAGCCGGTATGAGGGAGTGTTAATTGAGAGAGGGAATGGCAGCGAGAGAGAGAGATTGAGAGAAGCGGCAAGGGTCTGTGAGAGAACTGAGAGTAGGGAGCAAATGTATTATGTGATGTCTGAACTCTGAACTTTGAAGTGAAATGTTGATGTTGCTAGGGTTGTAGGGACTGAGGCAAACAACGTCGGATGAGGGTAAGTAAGGAAAACATTAAAATAGGTATTACGCCGGACCGGACTGAGCCGGGCCAGACATGCCACATTTCGGCAAATCCAGGTCCAGCCCACGGGCTACAAAACCCAGCCCATACCTTTATTTTTTTAGGGTCGGCTTAAATGCCCACCCCTAGTTAGGGGTTACGGCTAGGATTCCAACCTTAGCTGTTGTGTTTCAATTTTGTTGTAAAATTCTTGGTTTAGTGCTTATTTTTTATAACACTATTTCAATTATTGAGTGTAAATTTGTACATCTGAATTTGATGTAGCAAACGCATTTGTACACCTAAAATTGATGTTGCGAACACCTTTATACATGTAAAATTAATGTTGCGTCGACCTCCGTAGATCTTGGACACTTCTGTACACCTTATTAAATAATTTAAAATTTGTTAATATCGTGTAGACTATGAAAATTTGCGTATACCAATATCATCAATAAATAAGCTTAATTGAAAATCGCCAACCGTAAATTTATTAAATTAAAATTTTCTATAAAAAAAATTGTGAATTCCCTTTTGAACTCTTATGTACACCATTGTAGACCTTCTGGAAAAATCAGATATTGTTTTGGCTGGAAATCATTTTTTTGCAAAAAATATTAGTTTCTTACCGAAATATCGCATTTTCTCGCGAAAATGACATTTTTAAGATAATGTTTATTTTTTCTGGCATTGTTTTATAGTTAGAAACTTAGATGACATTTGTAAGATTCGGTATTTATTTTTCTAATAAATGAGTTATTTTCCCATATTTATACTCTCCTCTTTCTCCTTTCTCTCCCCATTTTGCTAAAGATCAATTTTTTCTTCTTTGTCAAAATCAACTCCTCTCTTCTAACCATTTCCATCATCACTACCATAACGAACAACACCTCCACTTTCGACCACACCGACTAGTTGATTTACGACCATTACCAGGAGTTTGTCCAAACCATAGCCACTCCACATCCACATCCTAGAATTTTTTTTACAACGCTACTGATGTGTGGGCTACAAGTTTTAGTGATTTATGGCAACTTATTTGGAAATGGAAAATACCTTAGATGGGCGAAACTTTGCCTTTGGTTATGTTGTCTTGGCCACTTTAGCCAACCTTTAGCGGTAGAAACGTCAACTTCCTCAGAATACCACATGCTCCCATTGTAATCAAATGGATGAGATGACTCTACACATCATTAAGGATTATCATAAAGCCAAGGTCTGGTGAAATAAAATTCTACCACCTAAATAGAAGTTCCAGTTCTTCAACATAGACCTTAAGAGATGGATATCGGTTAACTTGAGAACAAAGACACAAAATAGATTCAAAATTGAATAGGCGACTTTATTGGTATTACGGTGTAGAAATTATGGCATAAGAGGAATAATGTGACTGTGGGCAATAAAAGGGAGAGTTCCATATTAAGGTAACCATGACTCAGCTTGCAGGTACAAAACAGACCAACAATAGATTTGACATAGGATGGGATGCACCTACCAATTCTTCCATTAAAATTAATGTAAATGCATCTTATGGTTCACTTGTTGGTATATGATATATGGTTATAAAAGTGATTTCAGTCATTGAGAAAGATTTGCTTAAATGCATAAATTCCTAACATAAAACTAGGAGAGACATGAGCATCATCTACTAAACATGTGCCACTACTCTAGATTATAGCATAACATGGTCATGTCTAAAAACATGTAAACTAACTAAACATGGTCATTCTATCATATTAACATATTCATGGCCACTACTTCCTACATCTTAGCAACTCAAAAGGCATAATTCAACACTCCTCATTGGCCTCAATTGTTGCTTAGTCAAAATAGTTTCTCATCCTGAAATTGATTTGATGATGTATTAGTTTTGACATCTTGATTTTGTGTGTGCAAGCCTTTTCCACTCGTCCCATTTGGCTACACTTTTTGCATTGGACATTTGGTCTCCAACAACATCTTTTATATGGATGATCGGTCTTAGACAATATGGGCATGTCAGATATTTCTGAACTTACTATCAATGATGGATTTGGCATGAAGAGCTTCATCTGGATTACCTTCTTCTCTTAAAAGTCGTCTTTGTTCTTGGGCCTATAATGCATTCACCAATTCTGCTAAGGATATGCTTGATAAATTCTTGGATTCTTCTAGTAAAGAAATTTTTTACTCATATTTTTTACGCAAAGTCACAAGAATTTTTTGCAAAACTCGTTCATTGAAAAAATCCTTAAAGAGCAACCTTGCCTTGTTTAGAATTCCCAATAGCTTGTCAAAGTATTCTTTGATGGTTTTTGAAATCCTTCATTTTCAGCCTTTTAAACTCTGTAATCAAGTTAAGACCTTGCATGTTTTCTATTCTTTCATTGCCTTCATACGCCTTTTTGATGCAGTCTCATATAGCCTTTGTTGAATCTAAATTCATGATCCTTGTGAATATATTGCTTGAAACAACAGAGAATAAACATAATTTTGATTTAGACTTTGTGGTCTTTCTGTCTTTATGGGTATTTAGCTAAGCCATCATTGGATAGTCTGGCAGCGTCAAGATATCATAGTCTACCTTTATAGCTTCCCACAGATCGAAAGCCTTCAGATAGATAGTCATTTTGACAGCCCATACTTGGTAGTTGTTGCCATCAAATGATGGTGGTGGAATAAAAATTTTTTTATACAATTCCATTGAATAAAGTCGTGTATGTGGTTATATGGTTATGTTGGTTATGGTGTTTATAGGATATATTTAGTTATGGAGATTATGTGATGTGGATATATTGTTATGGGGTTATAGGTCCCTTAAGAAAAGGGGCTCTAATACTAATCTATTGGTATATGATATGGGGTTGCAAAAGTGACACATTTCATTTATTGAGAAAATTTTGCTTAAATAGATAAATTTCTAATATAAAACTAGGAGAGACATGAGTATTACCTACTAAACATGGACCACTATTCTAATTTCTAATTTAAACATTAAGTACATTAGGTAGTTTACATTGATGTGTAAATAAATAATTGTGCAAATTAAAGCATGCATTAATAAAAAGATGCACTTGCTTAATCCAAAATTTGTAATTTATATTGTTACAAACTCTTCTCATAGTATAATAAATAGGTAGAATAGTTATCTTATATCTCAATCAATGAATTGCAATAATTAATCATAGAAAGGGATCATATGTAAGTTTTCATGTGTCACAATGACAATATGTGTAATGAACTATTTTGTCGCTATTTTTATTAAATTTTGACTTAATATATTTTGAATTTTTTTGAGTATATTTACAAATATATTTGAATTTCAATTATTATAACACTTATCAAGTCATGATGTGAGGAAAACATTTTTAAATACTTTTATTCCTCTTTTTAATTCTAAATTACTATAATAGCTGGATGACATTGTATTATACATAATAATTATTATAGAAGAGATCCACTACTACATATCAACAAATATTAATTATTTTTTATTATATAATTTTATTTTTTTATTTTATGAGATGAAAATTAACTACCAAGATTTAAAGGTATATATTTATATTAAAAATAATTAAATTAAAAATAAAAATACTTCAATAACATATAGTGCATGTACACGAAAGACTAATTATATATAAATGGTGCCCCGGGTTAAATTTTTTCTTTGTTCGTCACTGACTACTTCCAACATCTTAGCAACTTAAAAGGAATAATTCAACACACCTAATTCCATATACTTAGTTGGGATCATTGCAAGAGACAGATGTGGATTCATGAAAGGATTTTTCAATCATCAGATACAATTCTGGTCTCCTTTGTTTTCAGAAGCATGGGCCATTCTCCACGATCTCGAATGGGCATGGAGCCAGGGATGGAAAGATATCATCGTTGAAAAGGACTCTTACTTGGCAACAAAATATGCCTCAAATCCCCATGAATGGACCGGAAACCAACAATGCTTATTTTGGCATAATCTCGAACATCCTAAGAAAAATCGGGAAGTGCAAATCCAACATGTTCTCCATGAAGCGAATCGATGTTCTCACTGGATTATAAAGAGAGGGTTCCATAATACCCTTGAGAGCAACTCTTTTGATTTTGTTCCCGAAACTCTCACACATTTTTTGTACCTTGACATTTTCGGTCTAAATAATTTGATTATTAATAACCCCTTGACGGGTGGCCGAGCGGAACAGGATATGCTAACCTGAGTTCGCAGTAACGGTTCGAGACGTGAGAACGGCGTAAGTCCGGATTTATCCGGTTGTCACTCGGGGCCGTGTTGCATAGAGTTGGGTTGTTCAGACCCGGCCCGCTTGTTCTCGGTAAGGTGCTACGGTGATATAGCTCACAGGAACATTTTGTAGTGGGGAGGGTATATTTCGGTTTAAGCATGCATGGTACCGCAAAAATAGGGGTACGCCACCTACCGATAGCCCCCACCTTCCCTTTTTTCGGCAAAAAAAATTGATTATTAATAATATTCAACCCCTTACTCACTTTTTGTTTGGTAAATGGTAGTGCTATTTTTTGTTCAGGATCAACCTAACTGAATCAGGACGGAAATGAATAGGTCATTTAATATTAAAAAAGAGCCACATTAGCTATTAAGTCCTAAATATTACGTTTTTTTATAAGTTTTAAGGGGTAGTTAGAACATCTACATATTTCACGGGGTAAAAAAATAACACTAAAAACAAGTTGAGAAAGATTCCTATGTTTCAAGTTGTACATTTATTTTGCCTATTTGATCAGCAATGCTCACATACATAAGAAGGTGATTACATTTAAGTATTAAGCATATGATATGTATGATATTTATGACAACTGATTGTGTAAATTATATTAATTTTATAAGGAATGTATTTGTGTTTCAAATTGTGATATATATTGTTATTTATATTCCTGTTGAACATTTACCATAATGACTATATGTAACCCCTATTTTAATTTTACAAGTCCAATTCTGGCATATTTGTCAACGATTTTGTCCATGCCACTTGCCAACAAAAACCTGAGAAAGATTGAAAGAAGTTATCAATCAACAAAAAAATGTTTACAAGATATATAAAAGCCAATGGAAAATTATGATACACACTTATCTCTAAGAACTTTTGCGATAGATTGACAAGCACCAGGAACCATTAATTGCAAATTTACTACAATGTTTGGATTGTGAATACTCTGTCAAAGGTGTACCCCAACTGTGTTGTCCATGTCCTTTGTCAGAAACTTTGGCTCTGCAATTCCAACAACAAATTTTGTATAAACTAATGGAGATTTTTGTTTTTGGCAAAAAAAAATGTTACCAGTTCATATCAAGCAAAATATAGCATATTGATAAAAAACGAAAATAAAAAAAGCTCAATACAGCATTATATGATAGGGAGTGAAAATTTAGCCGGGTAGATTAACCAACCAAATTAAATTAACACTCTTTATTTCTACTATTTAAACAGGCCTAATACATGTGGACTCCATGAACTTGTATTCAACGTGCAATTTTCCCACCGAACTTTGCGCGTTTACGAGCCCCCTTGAACTTATAAAAACATCATATTATCCTCAAACTATAAAAACGTAGTCACATAATACCGTTTGTCAATGATCTCTTCAACCTTAATAATTAACAACCTTAATAATTAAACCCATAAGATATTCTTTGTAAAAAAAAAAACCATTAAGATATTGGTCACAAGGTTTGCAGTGGGTCTTAGTAAAAAAAAACCAATTCAGACATTGCTCACAATTACAAGGCCGAATGTTGAAGAACTAGGACTCTGCAACTGGAACCCTACCTTCAAAGGCAAAAAGGAGAGGCTTTGGACCTGCCAGAGCTAAGGTTTTCTTTGTCGCTGGAAAACTTGGCCTCCAACAACAATTGTAACTATGCTTAATGATTGAGGTTGTGAATTTCCAATGTTAGTTTACAGAAATTCAGGTTCTCCTGTATCATAATTGTTGTCACTGAAGGAGCCATAATTATGTACAAAATTCCGAACACACGTCTTGACATTGCTAGTTATCTGTTTCAGACACTACCCACACCACAACATTGAACAAATTGACAGAGAATAAGAGGGAGAGATGATATTGAGATGGAGAGAGCGAAGTGATTGAGAGAGAGGCAGAAACATGATTGAGAAAAAGAGAGTCAGGAGTCAAAAATCAAAATAACAACGGTAAAAAATGGAGGTTTTACCATCCACATGGGCATGCTGACTTGGATGCTTTTTCTGACATGGCATGGCATTTATTTTCCACTCTGGCATTAAAATTCCACATCACATGCGTGGAAGTTAAACGCTACTATCTTGTGTGAAAAGTTTCGGTCCCAATATACAATGGTACTCCAAGAGAAGGGTGAGTTGGTGTTTTAAAGAGTTTGAAAACTTTGTTAAAAATCTTTTACAAATTAAAACAAATAACATAATTCTTTTCAAACCAAAATCAAAGTATATATGCGGAAGCTACAAAACACCAATCCACACAATATAAGGCAAAGTAAATTGAGTATAGAGACAGAAAACAAAGTCTCGATTTATAGTGGTTCGATCATCTTGATCTAAATCCACTCCTCTAGATTCTTTAGAGAATTTTAATACACTAACTCCTCACTATTGGGTGGAGGAAAACTGTTTAGAACACTTGTTTTTGTCGGCTCAACAAGAAAACCGTTATACCTTATTTTTGCGGGCTCAACAAGACAATTGTTCACCATGTTTTGAGGACAAAACAAGCAAATCAAACCTCTAGTTTTTGCGGGCTCAACTAGGAAACCGAAACTCTAGTTTTCTAAGACTCACTAGCAACCACTATTGTTTTTCTAAGGCACAACAAAGAAACTTATCTACCCCAAGCAAATAACCTCGATGTATTCAAAATCAACCCAAGAGTATAACATATTTAATCTCACACCAACCCAGAAATAAGATTGCAAGTAAATGGGTTAGAAATATATAAAAGAGAGAAACGATAATAGCAAAGTATAGTAATAACTCTATTGTCTCTTCTCTAATCTAGGATGTCTTTATAAAGCTACTAAAAAGAATATGGTCGTTGGAAGCCTCAAAGTAGCCGTCGTGAGAGTATAAAAAATTCTATTCAGTTCTGATATCACCCATGCTACATAAGTATTATAGATACTATGTGCATAGTAAGTGATATCATAAGAGTATTATGCACGACAATCTCCTTTTGCATGCACCACATTAAGTCCAGTAGCCATTGCTTGAATTGATTTGATACCAGGTGGCTACTAAACACATTGAACTTCTTCTGTGTGCATGGATCATCAGTTTTGTGTGCTTAGTATGTTGTTCTACATGCACTGCACAAATTCCAAATTTGTTCAATTTTGCCCTGACTGTCTTCCACGTGCGTGACACCACGTATTACGTGCGTAGATGTTCCTCCAAAATCACATCTCCAATTTTTCACGTGACTGTGTTAGAGAATATTCAAATTCAAATTCTCGAGGAGCGTTTTGGATTTGTTAGATAGTTCAGCTCATTCGCAGCTCGTCTACATGCGTAGTATCTTTGCTATGTGCATAGTATCATCTCTGCAACGATGTCACCTTTACCCTTCAATGCACATTCCACGGTGATAACACGTGATTCTTCCTTGTCGTGTGAGCTTTCTTCAGTATGGATCATGAACATGTATACGCGCATAGTATTCTCTACCACGTGCGTAGTATAAATCCTGGAGCATTCCGATTCTCTGATAGAAAAATTCCACGAACACGACATGATATATTATGCACATAACATCTGTTTAATGTGCATATATCCTCTAGAACGTGCATAAATGCCACAAATCTCATGTTCTACACTTTGCACTTCTTTCACGAATGTTTTGTAAACATCATCATCAAAACCGAAGTCAACAATCTCCCCCTTTTCTATGATGACAAAACATACATGAATTTGAACATCTAATCAACAAAGATAAACAAATTGATCAAGGATTTCACTCCTTGTCCCTTGGTTAGTTCAACATAATAATATATGATGTTCAAAGCAAGAATGATTTCCAATGATAAAGCACTTAATCAATTTCATCCATACTTGTCTCCCTTTTTGTATCATCAAAAAGGTATGCACACTTCTCCCCCAAATAACTCCTCACTTCTGGGTGGAGGAAAATCGTTTACAACACTTTTTTTTTCGGCTTAACAAGCAAACTGTTACACCTTGTCTTTGTGGGCTCAACAAGAAAATTGTTACACCTTGTTTTTGTGGGCTCAATAAGAAAATTGTTCACCTTGTTTTAAGGACAAAATAGACAAACCAAACCTCTGGTTTTTACTGGCTCAACTAGGAAATTGAAACTCTAGTTTTCTAAGGCTCACTAGTAACCACTCTTATTTTTCTAAGGCACAACAAAGAAACCTACATATTCCAAGCAAATAATCTTGATTGATACAAAATCAACTCAATAGTATAACATATTTAATCTCACACCAACCCAAAAATAAGATTGCAAGTAAATGGGTTAGGTAGAGAACAGAGAAAACAATAATAGCAAAGTATAACAAATGACTCTATTGTCTCTTCTCTAATCTGGGACGTCTTTATATAGCCACTTAAAAGAATATGGTTGTTAGAAGCCTCAAAGTAGTTGTTGTGATAGAATAGAAAATTATGTCCAATACCGATGTCACCCATGGTACGTTCATACTATTGATACTACGTGCATAGTAAGTGATATCATTAGAGTAGTACGCATACCAATCTCCTTCTGTGTGCAAAAGAATAAGTCTAGTACCCACTGCTTGAATTGATATGATACCAGGTGGCTACTACACACATTGAACTTCTTCTATGTGCGTGGATCTTCAGTTCTGTGTGCTTAGTATGTTGTTCTACGTGCATTGCACAAATTCCAAATTTATTCAATTATGCCCAAAATGTCTTCCAAGTGCATGACACCACGTATTACATGCGTAGATGTTCCTCCAAAATCACATCTATGATTCTTCACGTGAATTTGTCCACGAGCATAGTA
This sequence comes from Flueggea neowawraea, assembly GCA_948243855.1. Classification (NCBI taxonomy): domain Eukaryota; kingdom Viridiplantae; phylum Streptophyta; class Magnoliopsida; order Malpighiales; family Phyllanthaceae; genus Flueggea; species Flueggea neowawraea. The sequence goes on from CAODLS011983429.1 coordinate 17,530, forward strand.
TGCTCTACCACGTGCGTAGTGTAATCCTGGAGTATTATGGAGTATTATGCTTCTCTGATACAACAATTCTGCGAGTTGGGCATGATATATTATGTGCATAACATCTGTTGAACGTGCATAGATCCTCTAGAATATGCATAGACGCCACAAACCTCATCTTCTGAACTTTGCACTTCTTTCACGAATGTTTTGTACACATCATCATCAAAACCAAAGTCAACAATCTCCCCATTTTTTATAATGACAAAACATACATGAATTTGAACATCTAATCAAAAAAGATAAATAAATTGATCAAGAATTTCACTCCTTGTCGCTTGGTTAGTTCAACATAATAATATATGATGTTCAAAGCATGAATGATTTCAAATGATAAAGCACTTAATTAATTTCATGCATACTTCTCTCCCTTTTTGTATCATAAAAAAGGTATGCACACTTCTCCCCCAAATAATCAAAGGAATTAATAAAAACAAGTATAGCTCCCCCTAAGAAAATGCATCTATGAAAGAAATGATTTAGAAATTTAAACTCCCCCTTTTTGTTTCAAAATAGATATACCAAATTGAAAGGACATATTTCCCCCATTGAAATACAGAAGCTATGTGTATCCAATCAATTCAAATAAGCACAAAATTAAAAAATAAACAAATTGCATATCTACAAAGGAAAATAAAACAAGGTTTAAGTTTAAGGAAAGGGTACCACATTTGCATTCATATCTTTTTCAAAGATAGCCGTTAAGCACACACCTCCAATCTCTTTTTTGGGATCATCATCATCACTTGAGCTTCAGATATAATCAATAACTCTCCTTTTCCTCATTTTGTTATGCTTCTTCAAATATGGACAATCTGGTTTGGCATGACCCGCTTCATTACACTCATAGCGAATGAGTTTGCTCTTCTTCTTGCTTGCCTCATTTGCTTCCTTTTCTTTGTTGAAGAATTTGTTGAACTTCTTGGTGAGATATTTGATATCTTCAAATTCATCCTCTTCTTTCTCATTTTCACTAGAGCTTTCAATATATTTTGTGGAAGCTTTCTTATTCTTCTTTCCTTCATCTTTTTCCTCTAAATCCATCACGTGTGAGTAAGGATCCAAGCAATTATTCTACGAAAGTGGAGAAAGATCTTTGGCTTCTAAGATAGCGTATTTCTTTGAAGCCCAGGATTTTGGAAGTGACCTCAGAATTTTCCTTACAAGCTTCGAGTTTAGTAAGTCTTCCCAAGAGATTTTAAGCCATTAATGATGTCATTGAAGCGATCAAACATATCTGGAATAGATTATTCCTCCTTTATCTTGAACAGCTCGTATTTGTGAATAAGGAGGGAGATCTTGTTTTCTTTGACTTGAGAGGTGCTCTCATACGTAATTTCCAAATTCCTCCAAATCTCATGTGCATTTTGGCATTGTTGGACTTTGTTGAACTGGGTTTTACTGAGAGTACAAAAAAGAATATGCATAGCTTTGTTGATATACCGCACCCTCATCTTGTCATTCTCGGTCCATTGTTCCTTTGGTTTGGTTCTTTCAATACCATTTATAGTCTTTTTAGGGACAAATGGAACTTCTTCCACTACTTCCCAAATCTCCATGGCTTCACACTTGATGAACGCTTTCATTCTTGTTTCCTAATAGAGATATTCATTGCCATTAAAGAAAGGGACTCTATTAATGGGAAAATCTTCATATCTATGAATAGTATCAAGAAATGTCATTTTTGGAATCTTTTAGTCTTTGGATGTTAACGTAAAACAAAAATTATCAAGAGAACAAGCTCTGATACAAAGTGAAAAGTTTCTGTTCCAATATACGATGGTGCTCCAAGAGGGGGTGAATTGGAGTTTTAAAGAGTTTGAAAATTTTGTTAAAGATTTTTTACAAACTAAAACAAATAAAAAAATTCTTTTCAAACCAAAATCAAAGTATAGATGCAAAAGCTATAAAACACCAATCCGCACAATATAAGGCAAAGTAAATATAGTATGGAGAGAGAAAACAAAGTCTCGATTTACAGTGGTTCGGTCCTCTTGGCATACATCCTCTCCTCTAGATTTCCTGGAGAATTTTAATCCACTAACTCCTCACTTTCAAGTGAAGGAAAACCATTTACAACACTTGTTTTTGTGGGCTCAACAAGAAAATTGTTACACCTTACTTTTGCGAGCTCAACAAGAAAACTATTACAACTTGTTTTTGTGTGCTCAACAAGAAAACCATTCACCTTGTTTTAAGAACACAATAAGCAAACCAAACCTCTAGTTTTTGTGGGCTCAACTAGGAAATCAAAACTCTATTTTTCTAAGGCTCACTAGTAACCACTCTTGTTTTTCTAAGGCACAACAAGGAAACATATCTAACCCAAACAAATAACCTTGATTGATACAAAATCAACCCAAGAGTATGATAGATTTAATCTCACACCAACCCAAAAATAAGATTGCTAGTAAATGGGTTAGCAAGGTAGAGAAGAGAGAAAACAATAATAGCAAAGCATAGTAAATGACTCTTTTGTCTCTTTTCTAATATGGGACGTCTTTATATAGCCACTTAAAAGAATATGGTTGTTGGAAGCCCCAAAGTAGCCGTTGTGAGAGAATAGAAAATTGTGTCCAGTACTGACGTCACCCATGCTACGTGCATACTATAGATGCTACGTGCGTAGTAAGTGATATCATCAGAGTAGTATGCGCTCCAATATCCTTCTGCATGCACAACATTAAGTCTAGTAGCCACTCCTTGAATTGATTTGATACAAAGTGGCTACTACACACATTGAACTTCTTCTGTGTGTGTGGATCTTCAGTTCTGTGTGCTTAGTATGTTCTTCTACGTGCGTTGCTCAAATTCCAGATTTATTCAATTATGTCAAGACTTTCTTCCATGTGCGTGACACACGTATTACGTGCATAGACGTTCCTCCAAAATCACATCTCGGATTCTTCACGTGACTTTGTGAGAGAATATTCCAATTCAAATTCTCGATGAGCGTCTTGAATTTGTCAGATAGTTCAGCTCATCTGTAGCTCATCTACGTGGGTAGTATCATGTCTTCAAAGACTCTTCAACGCACATTCCACGGTGATAACACGTGATTCTGCCTTGTCATGCGAGCTATCTTCAATATGCATCATGAACCCGTCTACGTGCATAGTATGCTCTACCACGTGCTTAGTATAAATCCTAGAGTATTCTACTTCTCTAATATAACAATTCCTCGTGCACGACATGATATATTACGCGCATAACATCTGTTCAACATGCATAGATCCTCTAGAACGTGCATAGATGCCACAAATATCATGTTCTGCACTTTGCACTTCTTTTACAGATGTTTTGTACATATCATCATCAAAACCAAAGTCAATATTGGGGTTATGCAACTACATTTTTAAAGTTTGAGGAATAATATGGTGTCTTTTTTGCAAGTTTAAGAGGGTCCGTAAGCGTGCACAAAGTTCAAAGGAAAAATTGCACTTTCAATACAAGTTAAAGGGGGTTCACATGTAATAGGCCTAGATAAGTTTCACTTAATCAATCAAGAAAGCGATAAAAAAATCATTTCACGAAAAAATGAAATAAGAAGGAAATAATTATTGTTGCAGCGAACCTGTACATGTATGCATCAACGACAACTAGATTGTCATTTAAGTCGACGAGGCAGCCATCACTTACCCAACAAACCCCACAAGAGTCCATCTCCCAACCTTCAAGCCGTCCCTCTTGAAAAAAAAGCATTATTATTTAGTTGAGTGAATCACATTCTCGATCTTTTAGTGTTGAGGTTGATTCCAGTAGTACTGCTAAAGAAACAAGAAGTCTATACAAAATGAAGATAACTTAACTCAAATTGCTTTATTATAGTTTGATTCAGTGTACCTCAATGTATCTTCGAAATGTCTCAATTTCCTCAATAGCTCTGGCCTTAGCATGTCTAGGCTAGGAGATGACATTCATCCTTAATTCTACAGACTCTGTTGGTTCTTCACTATGAGCAAACCAATTCCTTCTTCCGATCAAGCTAGTCTCATACGAACCATTCCTATGATGATTTTCACCAACATTTATGCTCCTATCAAATAAAAAAAATGAATATTATGACTGCTTCTGACATTGTAGTTCTTCAAAAGGCAACAAAAATTATGTAATTGTAAAACAAAAAAAAATTATAATGTTAATAAGAAAAACAAATAGAATTGTATTTACATCATTTAGCGATTTCAAGTTGACAAATGTTGTTTAGCTGTTTATTTGACAGCCAACATTTATGCACTTCATGTCGTCAAATTCTATTTGTTAAAAAGTTCAAATATAAACCCAATGGGTAGTTTTTTTTAACAGGCATAACATCTTCATTAATCAAGCAAATCAAGAGTAGAAGACAAGAAGAAATCAAAAGGCCTACCCCATACAAAATAGTCAGTCAACAAAGCTGCTGACCTTGCAAGTCTATGAGCGACAAAATTAGTCGACCTGGGTGAGAATTCAACTATAACAAAGGAAAAAGAGGAGATTAAATCTCTACAATCAGCAGTAACAACCCCAAAATAGGGAATCATCCTCCTCCAACCTACTAATGGAATCTACAACAAGCAAACAGTCCGAAGAGGTTATAAAATGATTCAATTATAATTGTTTCATCCAGCTTAAAGCCTCACGGAAACACATGGCCTCCGCCACCTTAGAATCAACAAGGAAGTGCAAGTGATCAATGCATTACAAGTGCATAAGGATCGTTGTAGTTTTAAACCCTCAAATATCCTAGGGTATCGTATCTATAGGGAATGTGTATTAATTGTGATAAAAAAAGGAAAATAAAAGCAAGAAAACACATTTTGGTTTTGGGGTATTTGTTTGAGTAAATGAGTGAATTAAAACTAAAATAAATCAAAAGGAAAAGTAAAGTTGCGTAAACAATAAAACAAAAAGGCGTTGGGGCTCCTTCAACAACCCTCTTAAAATGAAGCTCATTAAAAAACTGAAATAGGAATCTATTTGGTGCAATGTCTTTAATAAAAACACCCTTTATAGGTCGCCACAAATTTGACAATGTATCAATGACAAACGGTGGCTTCTAGGTAAGGAAGAGTCCAACCATACACAGATTAGGATTCAAATTCAAACCTAAGTTACCTTCACAATCAATGCCGTCCCCAAACTCCAATCCCCCGAAATCCTTATCATCACTAATAGCAAGACGCCAACACTCCACCAGTTCATTACGTTCTTCCATACCCCCAGCGAAACACAGGTGCGACTAATCACTAGACAAGGAGTTCTGAACAAAGATAAAGGGAATAAGAGGACGAGACTAAACGGAACAAAAAAAAAAGAGAAAGCCCAGAAAGGCATTGGGGTGGGAACTTGTTAATAGAACAAGACTCAAACTTGCAAAGAGCAAGAACTAACCCAATGGGTAGTTAATTAGCTGACAATGAGCACTTTTGAGGGTTTTAAGAACCTAAGATCTAGACATCTCGTGGTTAAGACCAAAAAGAAAATTACAAAGTATATTTGACACTATAAATGCCACCATAATTTAATAACAAAAAAAAACACATAATTTTGAGACTAAAAAATATTATTCCTTAAAGCAATATTGACAAATATTCAAACGGTTAAACTTATTCACGACCCAACCTGATATGTTCTCAAATAAATATGGCAGAAGATGTATGTAAAACTTACCATCATTTAGGAAGTAATTCTCCTTCAGAGCACCATGTCCCATCATAAGATGCATCTCGACGCCATCCGTATTAAGCTGGACTCCTTTATCGATAACATTTCTATAATCAACTTGGTACAAGCAATGGTGACCCCTTGTCTCAGTAATAAACCTCGTAAGTGTCATGCTCGTACATGCATCGATCACAATAGTAGTTTCAGGATTTTCTTTCAACACAATAGCAAACATTAATGCAATTAGTTTTTCACCATTGATTGGATTGCCTTTGTTGTAAACGGCACTGTTACGATCAACATATGTGTCAAAAACGATTCCAAGATCAACTAAGTTTTCTAGCACGACTGCTTTGGTTAGTGCCATCGCAGTTTTGTCTTCTGGTTTGGGAATATTTCGTCTGGGTTTAAGTGTAGTGGCCCGAATGTGTCTCCTCCAAGCTTGTCTAGGACGTCGTATGTGAAGAAGCATCCTGATCCATTTCCACCATTTACAATTATTTGCATACTAAGGAAATAATTATTTTTTTCATAACTCATTTTATTTGTTCTCATCAGAAATCAAACTCTCAATATTTTGATAATGGATTTGACTAAAAAACTAATGGACTATAAGTCCACTGGTAGGAAATAATTAAACTTGTTATTGGAAATATGACTTGAACACTGCGAAGTCAAAATTAGTTGCAAATGTGGCCTTTCTACCAAGGAAGAAAGTGAACCATGTTTTTCCATATTGTGCCAAGAAAGTTGACCATGTTTTCTATTAGTGGTGTTAGTGGTGATTAGTGCTCCTATTTTTTATGTCTTTTAGTTTCCAAATATATGTATATGTGCTTAATCAATCAACAAAGTAGGTGTCATTGCATTCTTTTTTCTCTTCTTCCATAAAATTTCTAGTAGTGGTATCAGAGCCTTCTTCTTGAGGGACTTATGAGTGATTAAAAGAGGCTTCAACCATGAGGAAGAAAAAAAGAAGAAAACAGGAAAAAAAGAGTGGTAGAGATTGAGAAATACAAGCTTCCTCTTTGCTCTTCTCTCTTCTATGAAGAGAATTTTCTCCATTTTGTCCTCTTTTTTTATAAAGAGTGTTTTTGAAAAAAGTGTTTTATCAATATGAGAAAAACACTACAGTAAAAAACAAATATAGAAAAAGGTGCATGTAACACCATGAGTGTAGATTCCTCCAAGTTTGTGAACTGTAGAGTGAAGGAACATTCATGTCCTTAAACTGAATGTTTGAGAAAGAACCTAAACAAGTTTTTAAACTTTCAATATTAAAAACATATATGTCTATAAACTGAAGACTTACAAGTCTTTAAACTATCAATTCTAAAGGCCTTCGTGTCTATAAAATGGATACCTACATGTATATAAACTATCAATTCAAAAGACCTTCATGTATATAAACTGGAGACCTACAAGTCTATAAACTGTCAATTCAAAAGACCTATATTTCTATAAACTGGAGACGTACAAGTCGTTAAACTATCATTTCTAAAGGCCTACATGTCTATAAACTGAAGGCCTACAAGTCATTAATCTGTTAATTCAAAATACCTACATGTATATAAACTGACTATAAATCGTTAAACTATTAATTTAAAAGACCTACATGTCTATAAACTAAAGACCTATAAGTCGTTAAAATGTCAATTTAAAAGAGCAACAAGTCTTTAAATTTGAAGACCTTCGCGTTTATAAACCAAGGACCGTCAAGTCTTCAAACTAAATTTTTATGAAGATCTAAGCATCTATAAACTGGAGTCACTTTGGCATATTGCAGAAATGGAGACCAGGTGGTTAACAATTTTCACAAAGGCTTTACCCAAGCTTTGATATGTTAACAAAGAAATTTTAAACTTGGCAGTTTCCAAGTCAATGAGGAGTATTGGAAATATGACTTGAACACTACAAAGTCAAATCAGTTGCAAATATGGCCTTCTATCAAGGAAGAGAGTGAACCATGTTTTTAAAGATTGTCCCAAGAAAGTTGACCATGTTTTCCGTTAGTGGTGTTAGTGGGAATTAATATTCATATTTTTTTTGTTTTTTAGTTACTAAATTTGTTTATAAATATGTACTTAATCAACCAATGGAACCAATGGAATGTGAATGAGTTCCTCCATTCTTTTTCTCTTCTTCCATAAAAATTCTAACAGTTCAATTCACTTTTTCTACACCTAGAACCACAAGGTGTATTCACATTTTGAATTCCTTGCTTAACGACGAGGTATTCATAATAATAGGTCTTTAAGATGCAAGACTAGTCTTCACATCAACAAAAAGGACAATTCTAAGAAAGATTTATGTCATTATCAGATCATAACCGGTGTACGAGGCAAACCAAACAATAAGCATGGCCCATCTCGCACAAGCCTCGGAGAATCACACATTCTACCCATTTCATTCATTTAAAGCATTTATTAAGAACTAATAAATATAAACAAAACATACACTTTTATAAATAATATATCAAAATATTACAAATATCCAAAATGCAAAATACACCCTAGTAACCCACTAGTATCTGGTGTGGAGCCTTAAACAAAACAAAAAGAGCCGACCAAAAGGGCGTCAACTAACCAAATCAAATGACACATCTATGAGTATCTTGATGTTGGATGGTTGCTGAAGCCAAAAAGAATCACTTGAAAAATGTTAAGGGAGGGGGTGAGTAAACTTAGTGAGAGACGACACTCTAAATCGCCTCTTAGACTCATATAAACTATTTTGAAAATGTTTTGAAAATACCTCATACAGATATACTTATATACATATGTATACACACCAAGTATATAATAATAATAATTTCTGAAAGTCATTTTAAAATCCTTCGCACGCTCAGTAAGCAACATACAATAACACACACACATATACACACACACACATATCATACTAATCACAGGTAAACATGCAGAATAGACAAATAGTATTGATACATATACTGATATTACACTGATACTAATATTTATACATATACTAATCTAATATTAACTTTTATAGATAATTTAATCATTATTACACATAATCAATTTTAAAAATTTCAAATCTTTAATTAGTCTAGATTTCATGCAAAGTCCAATCACATCAAAAACATATAATTTGGGAGACATAGTCTATGTGTTTAGAGCTGACATCGCTCTCACTTGGTTTTTAAACCTGAAAGTCCAGTTAAGCACCATTGGTGCCTAGTTAATCATACTAACAAGTGCAAGAAGCTTGATTTGATGAAAAATGAGGGGAAGCAAGAGAAAGGGTAGAGGACGAATTTGGGAGAGACATGAGTGATGAAATGAAGAAATGGCGTAAAGAATAGCAAGAGAGGCTTCGAGTGGGTTTAAAGAAAAGAAGGGCGACTGCAGCAACAAAAAACAATGTGTTTCAGGTTGTTGTGTGATTTTGGGTACCAACCAAAATACACTATTTTGGCTGTTGTTCTCCTTTTCTTTTTAATTATGCGTCAGTGCATAAATTTTAAAAAAAAAACAACAAAAATGAAATGGTGTGTTACATACTTCCCCCTCGAAAGAAATTCGCCGAATTTTCACGAAAATTAGATCAAAATTACTACATAAAGGCATTAATCACCAATATAGCTAAAATCATCAATTAAACCAAACTCCAATATCTCAATATCAGAAATCGATCCTAAGTCTCCAAATCAAAACATAATCACGACCCATTACCAGACCAAGGTACATCGGGCTCAACTTGTCATTCTTTTCAAATCTCATCACGCCTTTCTTCAATGATATCTCAAGGAATACATGGTCCCAATTGCAAACTCCAAATGTTTATGCTTTGGATCAGTGCAACTCTTTTAACGGTTGTGAGCGGTCTAAATCCGTTGCTGAATTAACTCGACTTCCTCATTAGTCTCCTAAATAACATATGACCTTAAGGGATCTCTCTCATTGGACTTGGCCCAACGCATAGTAGACCTACACTTCTTATCGTACAGTGCCACATATGGTGCGATCTCGATACTCGAATAGTATGAGTTGTTATACGTAAAATCAACCAATGGCAAATGGGAATCCCTACTCCCAGCAAAATCTACAGCGCACGCTCTCAACATATCCTCCACAGTCTAAATCATAAGCTGAGATTGGTCATTGGTTTGCAGATGAAAAGTAGTGTTGAAATCCAATCGAGTACTTAACTCTTCTTCCAGTTTGCGCCAAAACTATGAAGTAAACTGAGGTCCTCTGTCAGACACTATGGAGACTGCACACTATGCAAACATACAATTCTTTCTATATACAACTTCGTTAGTCGTGTGACTCCATATGTCATATTGATAGGACGAAAATACACTAAATTGATTGATCGATCCATGATCACCCAAATGTAGTCATATCCAGAAGATGTCTTTGGTAACCCACCACAAAATCCATAATGATATGATCTCAGTTCCACTATAGAAGAGGCATATGTTACAACAACCTATAAGGATACTGATGCTCAAACTTAACCTACAGACATGTCAAACATCGACTGACAAACTCATTGATATCCTTCTTCATCCTTGGTCACTAATGGGACTCTCGAAGATCCTAATATATCGTGATGTAGCCCGGGTGTATAAATATACAGAACTGTGACCTTGGTAATAATCTCCTTGCGTAATCCATCCAAAGATGGTACGCACATCCTAGTGTCCAAACCATAGCACTTCAGAATCATCAACACTGAACCTAGGTGTTGAAAAAATGGTGGTTCACATTTGGATCATCTTATGTTTTGATGATAAACAAAATTTGGGAAGAAAAGAAATGCCAAAATACAAAATTTCAAGAGTTACTCGAGTAGGAAACATAGTTACTCGAGTAAGTTCAAGTTCCAGATGGCAACTGATTGTTGAAGTAACTCGAATAAGATGAAAGTTACTCGAGTATGCGAATGCTGAAAATGGGAGTTACTCGAGTAAGACAAAATGTTAATCGAGCAAGTGCTGAAACAAGAAGATACATTGATTTGGAAGTTACTCGAATGAGAAATTATTACTCGAGTAAGCGGGCTTTAATGAGAAGCAAGATCTGAGGCAATCATGTCTGAAATGGAAAGATTCTGAAGAAATCAATTACCAACGGTCATATGTGTCGATTACTCGAGTAAGGAAATATGTTATTCGAGTAAGTCAATGCTAAAAATGGGCATTTACAACTGGAGCTGTAGTTACTCGAGTAGACCAAAAAGTTATTCGAGTAAGCACTGAAAAGGAAAGAAAATTAGATTGATTTTACACTCCAACGGATATCTATTGACCCACAATGGCTAGAAATCTTTAATGGAGTATAAATACATCTCAAATCTAGAGAGAAAACCAAGTGCTTCAAGTTTATATTCTTATTTCTAGCATAGAGCTATTACTTGTATTTATTCATAAACACTTTGGGTGTGGGAAATATTTATTGTGAACCCTAGGAAACAAATTTGTAAGGGCTTTAGAGTTGTGAGCCTAAGAGAGAATCAACCTTGGTTTATTCTTGAATCGGAATCAAGTATTGTAAGAGTTCTCACTTAGCTTGAAAGTGAAGGTGGCTTTGGAGGTGTTGAGCCAGGAATCAACCTATTTGTAGTTGACCTTATTGGATTGAGTTGTAATCAATCATCATTATATTGAAAAGCCTAAGTGAGAATTAGGTAGTGGACGTAGGCAAGATTGTTGAACCACTATAAATCATTGTGTTCAATTTTCTCTCTTCTCAATTCTCACAACTTCGAACAAGGCAAGACCAAAAAATCTCCAACACCAGGGACACCAGATGTCTTAACTTTTTCAATCAAATCCTAAATCTCGATATCCTCATTCTAAGCCTCTCGAATCCAATCTAATAACACTCATCTCACCTTAATGTGACTAAGAAACACCCTTGAATCATCAAGTTGCAACTCAAACCCATTCTCCATTAATCTCTTCCATTCAAACACTGACGGTTGTCTCTCAAGACAATATGATCTAAACTTCCCATCAAATTTATACTTAGACCATCGATAACCACGTTGGCCTTGCTAGGATGATACAATATAATACAATCATAATCCTTAAGCAGCTTCAACCATCACCTCTATTTTAGGTTCAGATTTCATTGCCTAAAGATATACTTCAAATTCTTATGATTCGTAAAGATCCGAAAGGTCTCACCATATAGGTAATGCCTCTAAAATTTAAGTGTCAACACCACTGCTGCTAACTCAAGATAGTGCGTCGGATAATTTTACTCATGTTTTTTTAGTTATCTTGATGCATAGGCGATCAACTTATCGTGCTGCATCAATACACAACCTAAGCCAGCCCTTGATGCATCATAATACACTAAAAATATTCTAAAACCCAATGGCAAAGCCAACACTGGCGCACGCGTCAAATACTCCTTCAAATTCTGAAAACTATGCTCGCACAAGTCAGTCTATACATATTGTACTCCTTTTTGGGTTAACTGAATCATAGGAGCATCAATCCTGGAAAAATCCTAGATGATCCTTTGATAATACCCTACCAAACCAAGAAACTCAAAATCTCTGTGACAGTCTTATGCCTCTCCCAATCGAGTATTGCCTCTACTTTCTTCGAGTCCACCATGATGCTTTCTCTCGACACCACGTGCCCAATAAATGACACTTTTTCAAGCCAGAACTCGTACTTCAAGAACTTTGAGTACAACTGATGTTCCTGCAAAGTCTGTAACACTGTCCTCAAGTGGTCCTGGTGTTTTTCTCTGTTCTTCAAATATACCAAGATGTCATCGATAAAGACAATCACAAACCGATCTAAGTATGGTCTAAACATCATGTTCATTAAGTCCATGAATGGTGCTGGTGTGTTAGTTAACCCAAACAACATCACTAAGAACTCATAATGATCATACTGAGCCTGAAAAGTTGTGTTGGGATATCTTCACCTCTAATCCTCAACTGATGATAGCCTTGGCTCAAGTTGATCTTTGAAAACCACTGAGCACCCTGCAACTGATCAAACAGATCATCTATCGTTAGAAGGAGATATCAGTTCCATCATTCTTCTTTACAAACAACACCATAGCGCCCAAAGTTGAAACACTTAGCCAAATAAAATTCTTATCTAATAACTTCCTCAATTGAGTCTCTAACTCCTTCAACTCCACTAGCGCTATCCAATATGGTGAAATCGATATTGGATCGGTACGAAGGTATACCTTTATAGCAAAATCAATCTCTCGATCAAGTGGAACTCATGATAACTCATCGGGAAACACATCAGGAAATTCTCGAACCACTGGTACGTCTTCTACTCTCAACTACAAGCCTCAAGACTCGGTGAGCATAAAAGCACCTTATAACCATGGTGAATCATGTTATCTGTTCTAACAGTTGACACATATACCCTGTACAATACTGTCTCGCTTAACCTGATAACAACATTCATTCTGACTTAGCGGTCGAAAATATACTCTATTTGCAAAGCAATTCAGGGTAACATGCAAAGTTGAAAGCCAATCCATACCCAGTATGACATTAAACTCTCCCATGTCTAATACTATAAGATCAATTATCAACTCGTGTCCACCAAAGGCAATCAAACAACCTTGTACCCCAGAATCGACTACTATCTTGCTAACCAAAGATGATGAAACCTCTAACAATTTATCCAATGGATGCACCACTAACCCAACATGCTCAACAAAATATGGCATGATAAATAAATGTGATGCACCATAATCAAATAATATATATGTAGAAGTCCTAGAAATAGAGAGTGTATTAGTTACCGCTGCAATGGAGGTCTGTGCCTTTTGACGTGTTAGATGTTAAATTCATGGTTATCTCCTTTAGTAATACTGCTCTGACTGGGCTGGCCACAACCACTACCTTGAGCACCTTGAACATGGCCTCACAATCCTGTTGTGCCTCTCCATGTACCTACACTAACTGTGCCTGAACCTCTACCCCTGGAATTTCCGATCTTAGGCCTTCCGCCCAACCTGCGGGGACAATCAACTATCTTGTGCCCCAATTGGCTGCAATAGAAATAGTTCCCTATTTCCTTGTTGTATACATTTGGATGCCTCTTCCCATATGTATCGTATTAAGGTAATAAACCTCTACCTATACACCCTAAACTCTGACCAATACTCTTGCCCTGACGTGCCCAATTGGTTACGCTACACTGTAACTCTGAGTACTCTGACTATGCATGTGCCCTCTAATGGAGTGTCAGCGTCTTTGTTCCACCTGAACTCCCTGATTGCGGCCCTATTGGTCTCCAAAAGTCCCCTTAGTATTCGCTCTCTTGTTAAACTCTCGAGGGTTCCTCTTCTTGATGTACTACGTAGCCCTAGTAGATTCAGCCATCTGCCTTACAATAGTCAGTTTGTGGCTGGCCACTACTCTACCAAATAGGGTTAGTAAACCCTTCTAAAATTTTCTTGCTAGAGCCCTTCACTCCGGCAGTTCTCTAGGGCATGCCTACTAAGCTCCTTAAACTTCTCTTCATACTCAGTCACCTGCTTGAAATCACTAAACTCATATGTCTTTTTATCCCTGATACTTCTGGGAAGGACATTCATAATGAGCTCATTCTTGAACTCGACCCTAATTGATATACCCCAGAGTCTTATAACCTTCCCACCACAAAGCTGCTCAACCATCTAGTAAGAATGTGGTAATTTTGATATTTCGGCATCATCAGTGATGGCCCGAACACTAAAACAACAGTTCACTACAAAAAATAACCGTGGGGATCTTTTCCCATCTTGCCCGCAAATCTAAGGGCTTGAGCTTCAAAAACCTATCAAGTAGGGTACTGGCATCATCTCGTGGTGCAATAGGTGTGACTATCAGACTACTACGGCCACCTCTAGATGAGGCTAAGGAATAGGTGGTACCACAGGTGGTGGAACTGATGCTGCTGCAACTGGCACAACCGGCTAATCTCCAACCGCTTGATCTGCAAGAATCCTCTCCACATGATCGATAACCCTAGCCATACGATCAAACATCTCGAGCGGAGCTATAATTCGCAACTGTTGAGGTAGTGGCTGAGGCTGCTACTGAGGTGTCGATACTGCAACCTTCGGCGCACTAGGTACATCATACTAATCAGGCACATAATGAGAGGCGGCCTCAACAGGCACATGCGTAGGCCTACCACGAGGTCTACCACGGCGTTGATCCATAGCCACACACATATCAGACAAATAGAATTTATATGAACATGTCAGAATGCAGATGATTGCCATAATACTGAGGTAATAATCAAAAGAGTATACATACTCAAATTAGATTGATTCAATCAAGAATACCTATGCTCCAAACCAACCCAGACTTGCGAAATCTAGGCTCTGATACCACATTTTTCACGACCCGTTACTGGACCATGACAAGCGTACGAGGCGAACTGAACCGTAGGCCCGACTTATCTCACACAAGCCTCGGAGAATCAGACATTCTACCCATTTCATTCATTTCTGAAATTCATTTTGAAATCGTTCGCACCCTCAATAAACAACGTACAATCATACATACATACATACATACATGCATGCATGTATATAACTGATTATCTGGCCGGGATGAAAATAAACGGATAAATACCTTAATCTAATTGATTGATGTGGACTATGCTACCTGCACTTGTGTGGCTGGTCGGCATACCGTGTTACAACTAACCTTGGTAACTAGGCCTTGACTGACCATTGGTATACCAAAGACTAAGTATCTTCGTAGCTGATTGTCCCAAACAACATAATGTGTATATGTGTGTGTGTGTGTGTATGTGTGTGTGTGTACTAATCATAGGCAAACATGCATGGTAGATAAATAATACTGATACAAATACTAATATTATACTGATATTGGTACTAGTATTTATACATATACTAATCTAATATTAAATTATACAGATAATGTAATCATTATTACACATAATCAATTTTAAAATTGTCAAATCCTTAATTTGTCCAGATTTCATGGAAAATCTAATCATATCGAAAACATATAATTTGGAAGACATAGCCTATATGTTTCCTTACCTGGTGTCCAAAGTTGAACGTCTAGTTAAGCACCACTAGTGTTTGGCTGGTCACGCTGACAGGTAGAAGAAGCTTGAATTGATATTAAAAAATGAGAGGAAGTAATAAAGAGGGTCGAGGACTAATTTGGGAGGACTTGAGTGAGGAGATGAAGAAATGGCGTGCAGAAGAGCAAGAGAGGCTTCGGGTGGGTTTAAAAAAAGATGGGCAGCTACAGCTAGGGCTGGGCACTGGCCGAGTTTGGCTGAGGTATGATTTTTCAGGTCGAGGGTAGCCCATGGGCCATTTTTTTAAAAAAATACTAATATTTTTTTTATCAAAATATAATTTAATATATTATATAAATTATATTTTAATAAATACTAAACAACTCTTAAATTTATAATTTGCATCATTTTTACTAATTTATAACACATAATACATCAAATTAATATTAATTTATGATATATTATATATAAAAATATAAAAAAATCATATATATTAATATATCCGGATCGGACCGTCTCGCGGGCTATTTAATAAGTCCGGGTCTTTTCGCGGACTATTTCATAAGTCCTGGCCAGACCCTATTTATTTTAAAAAAATTTGGCCCAATTTGCGAGCTAAATACTACTAGCCCAACCCGCCCATTTATTCAGGCCAGTTTT
Source organism: Flueggea neowawraea (assembly GCA_948243855.1). Lineage (NCBI taxonomy): Eukaryota > Viridiplantae > Streptophyta > Magnoliopsida > Malpighiales > Phyllanthaceae > Flueggea > Flueggea neowawraea. The sequence continues at coordinate 33,878 of CAODLS011983429.1, forward strand.
AGCCCTGCCCTAGCTGGTGCAGCCAAAAACAGTGTGTTTTTTTTGGTGCTGTGTGATTTTGGGCAGCAGCTAAAATGCACAGTTTTGGCTGCTATCCCCCCTTTTTTTAATTATGCGCCGGCGAATAATTTAGTTTTTTCAAAAAAACAACAAAAAAGAACTGGGGTGTACAATTTTCTTCTGCCTACTACTTATAATCTCTGTCAAATGGTAATAAAAATTAAAACAAAGATAAAATTAACATGTGGTAGGTAAGAGGTGAAAAAACACGCAGTAGCTTTATATTATTCCAATATTGTCACCAATCTAGGAAAAAAGTTTGCTTCTCAATTAGCGACTCCTATACTCTCACATTAGAAAAAAAATCTTTTATCAAGTTAATTAGTTTTAGTCTTGGACGTTGTCTCAGATACTATGAATATATTTCTATTGTCTTATGAATATTCAAAATTGTAATAAAAATTTTCTCAAATCAGAAAAATATAAAATATAAAAATTATATGAATATAAATATCATATGACTTTTTAAAAAATCTCATATTAAATTTTGAAAGGCTTCATTCTATGCAAAATTTTGAGCCCAATTTGAGGAATTATCTTTTTTTTATCATATATTAAAATCTTCAATCATATAATATACAGGATGGACCATTTTGAGTACACAACATTTTTACTACAATTTTTAATTTATTTCCTTTGGATAACAAAAAAAATTAGAAAGATATGCTGATTAATTTAGAAATAGAAAAAATAAGTAATTATATAAATTTATCAAAAAAATTTGAATCAATTTTTTATTTATTATTATCGAAGTATCTATATATTAATATGTACAATAGAATAAAAAATAATCATGGCTTTTATATTAAGTTACGATTTTTTTGTTTAATATATTTAATGTTCATAAACTATTACCAAAATTAACGTATACGATTCCATAAAGAAAACATCATCACTTTCACAACAAGTCAAATTTTTTTGTTTAATATCTTCAGGAATCCAGAATTGTTACCGAAATTAAATATTATTTTTTAAATTTAATATAAACGAATTTTAATCAGTATTTTTTATTTACATAGAAACTCAATTAAATTAATTTATTCACATCTATAGACAATCTCTATTGTAAGATAATGTCTGATTTAAAATTAACAAATCTATATTTGAAATCAAATCTCTACAACTTCCCTTATATACTTTTAAGTAAACTTGAAATTAACAAATCACTTGTCAAGATCAAGTATCAAGTCAAATGTAAACATTTTAAGGCCAATACATTCTACTTTATATATATATATATATATATATATATGAGTGATCCACTTATATTAGGTGTAACTTTTTGAAATTTGTGTATTGGAGAGACAATATATTAAAAATAAATATTTTATAGATAAATTAGATGAATATTATTAAAAAATGAATAGTAATTCTTAATTTTATTAGAGAATTATAGTTCAAAAAAATTGTTAGTTAATTTATTAGTAAAATATTAATGAAGAGAATTAGATTGTAAGTGATAGTAGAGTTTAGTTTAAAATTTGAGATAAACAGTAAAATAACATATTATATTTTGAAAAAGATGGTGAGAAGTATTGTTGCACTTGTTTGAATATATATATTTACATTATAATTTGAGCAAATTGTAGAGGTGATAAAATCGGGACCAAAAAAGACAATGAATTGCAGTAGAGGTTGCAGCAGACATGGAAACAAGATGTAGTAAAAGGAAATGATTATTGGGGGTGGCAAAATCATAAATAGTACATTGGGGAGCAAGAGAAATAATATGAGATACAATCGTATAAGTAAGGAATGAAATCACTACAAAAGTGTAACTTAATGGAAATCCAATCACCACAGATTAAGGAGAAAAGGAAAGTCAAAAGTTGCAAGAGGGTGTCTCCACGAAGAAAATAAATTTTAACAGGAAAAAAAAAAAAGCATTCTTGAGGGGGTGGCAAATTCGTAATTTCTACCTTGGGACATATGATCTCTGCAAATCAACAAACAAAAAAGGAAGATTTCCAGGAGCCATCGGTGAAACTCAAATGGAAATTCATGGCTGTGAAGAACAGACCAGCAGTATAAATAGGCAATGATACATAAAGAAAAGGATCTCAACATGCAATCAAATACTCAAACCAACCCTATACAACATGAATCTTACATTTTGTCTTGTTTAAGTTTCAATATTATCATCATTTTTCATTAGTCTTTTCAATTGTTGTATTCATTTAATTATCCTCAATATTCAAATAAATTGCAAGTTCAATTTCATTTCAATTATTCATCATTTTTTTTTATCTTGCTAATGTCAATTAAAGAGGTAGGAGACCCATTGTTTAGTTTGTTAAGAAGTTAGATTGATTTCTTGAGTGCAAATCACCTACAAATCACGGTTTAGGAAAATCAAAAATTCATTGGCACGCTTAAACAATACTCGAACTAAAGAGCGAAGTTGTCCCCTAAACCCTTTTCGCAAAATTCAGGAAATTATATATATATATACACAAACACACACACACACACACACACACACACACAGAGAGAGAGAGAGAGAGAGAGAGAGAGAGAGAGAGAGAGAGAGAGAGAGAGAGAGAGAGAGAGAGAGAGAGAGAGATTATAATTGATTCGAAAGGATCATGTGGACTAGGGCTGATAATTTTTAATATGACCCGATTACACGACACGACTCAACACGAAGTTAAGCAGGTTTGGGTTGATCATAAACGGGTTCGGGTCATAAACATTTCAAGCCCGTTTGTGACACAAAAAAATATGGGTTAAACGAGTTCAACCCGACCAACCCGTTTATGACCCGTTTAACCATTTTACTTAATCGGGTTAAACAGGTTAACGGGTTATGCAATCCGTTTACAACCCGCAGACCCATTTAACCCGTTTACTTAATTTATTTTATGAATTATTTAATTTATTATACTTATTATATGTGTGTGTGTGTGTATATATATATATATATATATATATATTGTATTATATAGGTGCAAGAAAATAAAATATGAAGATTATTAAAAATGATAGTTATGTTTATATAAAATTAAATTTATTAAAAAAAAATTGTTTCATGTTGGAAATTATAAATTTTTAATGGACATTGTTATTTTAGTTGTTTTGTATTTGATTTATCTTTATTTAAAATATTGTTGTGTTGGTAGGTATTATAATGAATATTTATTATTTTAGTTGAAGTTATTTTAGTGTTAATTGTGTATTTGTTTGTGTATTATAAATAGGTTAAACGTGTCTTATTGTGTTAAACATGTTAAACGTATTAACTCGTGATCAATGACCTGTTAACAATAATGGGTTATGTCGTGTAGCCCGTTTATTAAACGGATCATGTCTGAGTTGACGTTAAACGGATTCGGGTCGTAAACAGGTCAACTCGTTTAAAATTCGGGTCATAAACGAGTTGACTTATTTATATCCGACCCGACCTGAATTGCCACCCTTGATGTGGACTTTGCCGGCCACACATGTTGAAGACCTTAAAGAACTAAACAAAAGCGCATGAAACAAAAGTGGCTACATGCACCATAAATTGCGATTTAATGCCTGGTTGTAATTGTTTAAACAACCGCCCAAAACTATATATATATATTGTACTCATAAATTGAATTGTTTAATTAGAATTTGAGACTCCAGCTTTCAAGAAATTGAATTTCAATTTTGAACCAAACGAATTAACAATATCCTTTCATAAAAGTTGAATTTCCCTACCTTATTTACTTGTTCTTTTCTGTCCATCAATGGATTCTCTCTCTCTCTCTCTCTATATATATATATATATATATATATATATATATATATATATATATATATATATACTTGTTCCCTATCTTATTTATTTGGAATAGATGTTTGATTTGTTTGTGTTCATTTCGGCAAAATATGAGGGTTTCTGCTTTAATAAATAAGGTGTGTATCCACACTTAAACAAATTATTTAAGTTTGCAAAATTGCACCTTCGGTTGCCCACATTGAGCTGAGTGAATTTAACGGACCCAAATTAATCCAAGAGTTTGATAGGCATCTCGAATAGTGAGATCTCAACTACCAACGTTGTTACGTTCCTAAGACTCAAACTCGAAACATCTAGTTAAGCTGAAACAACTCATACCATTTGATCCAAGCGTTCGGTAGTACAAATAATTTAAGTTTGCTATTGTTAAACTTTAATTTAACAAAATATAATATTAAAAATGGAGATAAAAATAACGTACAACGATATGAAATCAGGGTGGACTATGCCGTAAAAGAACATGTAAATATTTTTTTAAAATCCAAATAACGTTGCATATCTCCTTGACCAAAAATAACTTGAAGTTAATTAAAATTTTGAAACAACGTGAATAATCATAAGAGATGCGGCAAGTGCAAATAGCTTAAAAGAAGTCATTAAATATTTGAAAAAAATTTATAAACTGAAAAAAATTGAAAAATATTATCTTAGATATTGAGAAGAGTTGATGATTCAACTTTTTCTATATACTAGTTTTACTCTCCTGACAATTATAAATTTTTTTATTTTTTATAAATATTTAAAATTGTAACAAAATTTGTCTCAAACTAAAAAATTATAAAAACATAAAGAATAATATTAAAGTTCTTATAAGGTTTTTTTTTGTATTTTTTTTGATGGGAAGTGAATATTGATCAAGATATTGAATATCTTAATGAAAAAGTGACACATACCGTATAATTAAGATGTCAAAATTGTAGGATGTCAATGTTGGAGAATTTTCGGTCTTTGACTTATGTTGAGTTTGGAGAGCGGAAGCGAGTTGAAGTGAGAGAGAAAACAACACCAAGATTTATAGTTGTTTGACCAACTATGCCTACGTCCACTACCTAAATCTCACTTAGGATTTGCACTATGTCGGTGATTGATTCCGGCTCAATCCAACAAAGTCTTACAACAAGGTTGATTGCGGCTCACATTTCTAAGGCCAACAAGATTGATTATGGCTCACACATCTAAGGTCTATCCAAGGTTAATTCTCGGCTCAAACTTCTAAAGCCATACAATGTTGTTTTCTCTAAGTTCATAACAAACATTTCCCACACTCTCAAAGTGTTTTGCTAGGAGTACATGTGTTTGATTGATGCTTTAGATCTTCTCTCTAGCTTGAATTTGATGTTTTGGGGTTGATGAAATGATTAAAATGTTTGGGACATGAATCCATATGACCATCCATGTTTTCTGCCTTTTTTTGATGTATTTGTAGTTTTTCTAAGCCATATGACCGTTGGTGAAGAGAATATAGCAATTGGAGTGCATTTAATGTTGTCTACTGCTGTCAGTAACACTTTCGCATACGTTACGTAATTCTAACGTACGTTGATCATCATCTAACCCAGATAACGTACGTTAAGCGTGGACACGGCGTACTTTATGAACTACTAACCCAGATGAAGTACATTACGTGTGGGGCATGGCGTACATTATCAACTGACTTCCAGGACTCGACACACTTTAAGCTTGGGCACATTCAATGACTTCCAAGACTTGTTTTGCAAATCCGATCTTTCTTTCACGATTTACTCAAAGTTTAACATTTTGATCATCATCAAAAACTTTTGTACATCATCAAAACATATAAGAATCTCAATATTGATCACCCATGATCCAACAGTCAAATGTTAGCTTTTTATGTAATTGTATTATGCTTTTATATATTATACACATATAGACATATACCGGAGTAATGGGGTTTTGTCTCGGTCCCTTTTTTTCTATATTTTTGTAATTAATAAATGTGATTATTTATGATGTTATAAATATTTGGAATGGTAGGTATAAACTTGTGCCTATAAGCAGCACCTTTTATGTATACTTCTCGCAGAATTCAAGTCCACTCCAGTTCGGTTGTTCAAATTGATAGCTTAATTTGTTTCATTCTTTAGGCACAAGAACAAAGAAAGATGAGTCCCTCTGGTAAAGTGCATACTGATATAGAAATCAACATTTCAGCAAATGAATTTTTTGAGATCTACAGCAGCAAGCAATACGAAATAGGAAAAATGTCACCTCAGACTGTAACAAGCTGTGAGCTACTTGAAGGAGAGTGGGGAAAGCCAGGCAGTGTCATCTGCTGGACATTTGATAATGGTAAAACTTATTGCTTGACCTCGTATTTTACTGATGATTCTTCTTGATATTCACTATTTCAATTTCAACCTAAACTTTTTTCATCATAGACTGCCATCAACAAGTGTTTTATAAGATCTTGAATTTGATTCTCATCTGAAAAATCAAATTAGTCTAAGGTAAATCGAATTTTCACATGATAAAACAAAATTTATGATCATATTGTGAGGTTTTAGATTCGAGGCATGAGATAGGTGGAATAAGAGATGTTTCAAGAATTTTCTGATCTATAAAAACAAATAGTTGAAAATCTATATGCCATCTATTTTCTTTGGAAATATTTTTGCTGTCAATTTAATAAGCACGAATTACAATATAAATGTTAAATGGAGGTTTGGCCCAGAAGAGAGAAACTAATTATACCATATCAATCATCATGACACCGTGTATGAGTATTTTAGCAAAACTGTTCATGCAGGTGGAGTCATAGAGCTTTATAAGGAGCTATTAGAGGCAGTAGATAAGGAGAAATTCACTGCCACTTTGAAAGT
>CAODLS011983742.1:0-11133 GCA_948243855.1 Flueggea neowawraea
TTGGATTCAAGTTCCACACTCTAATTGGAAAACAAAACTCTCACTAGGATCAAAATCTTGTACTCCCTTCTCCCACTTAAGTCAGGATCAAGAACATCCGTACACGTTTAAGGTAGATAGGATAAAGTTGAATCATTCCAAGATGTAGTCGACGCATCCCTTTCAGAGAAAGAGAGAACAATCGCTAGAATCAATGGATTGATCTCTTGAAAAATTTTAAAACTTTGAATCGTTCTAAAACTTAGCGATGCATCCCTTTTAGAGAAATAGAGAACAATCGTTTGGTTTAAGGCAAAATTCAATACATTTACGATAAAAGTTAATGCAAGAAAGGTTTCAGCTTTCGCACAAAACAAATTCGGACATGCCAAATTCTTAAACTCCCACTTTCGAGTTATTCCTTGCACAGTCAACTTGTTCCTTCTTAGAACTAGTTGGTATTAAATAAAGTTATGCCATAACTTCATTGTGAGGATCCGAAAATTTGAATTAACCATCTACTAACGACGAAATTAAATAAAGAACATTGAACAAGGTAATTTTTCTCACTTACGTGAGTTTGAGCAACATATCCTTAAAGGTGCATCGTCTCACATATTGTGCGCCTTTGGTAGTGAACATTTTACGCACAAAATGTTGGCATTGTTCATGTTCAAGGATTTCCTCAAACCTTTTTTCTCGCTTTTATATTGGAATTTCTCCAATAGAATAAGACGTTATCGAATTTCTCACAATCTCACGTTTAAGATTAGCGTGGGTTAGGTGCAACTCGATTTGATCCTAACTTATATATAAAAAGTGGAAAAAAAACTTTGCACCTCGTCTTTGATCAATTTATGACCAATATCACTAGCTTTTTAATCATATAGGCCTTATTCCTTTACTCACATGATTAGGATATTTGTAACAAGTATCAGTGTTGATGGTCAAAGACCACGAGCTTAGTTAGTGTCACTCCAACTAACTATTCTTTAAATGCAATTTACAAAATTATTGCACCTCAATACTTGTAAAAAATAGCCAAAGTGATTTCATCATCCTTTGTACTTACAAGATGATGGACATAATGAAATTTTCTTACTTTCACGTCTATAGACATTATGGTTCATAAATGTATTGAGTGATATACTATTCCTCCTTGAATTCAGCCTTAGCTAAGTTCAAATAGCACGAGCTTTTGCTCTCAGAGTACATGCTAGATTCTCATAATCTAGGGTTTACAATTATTGTTGCCTAAACTCAACATATGTGCTTGTATGGCTCAGTATCAATCGTTTTTACAAGCAGTGAATATCATAAATAATATGACAAACAAAAAGTCATAGCAATACACATATATTTACTATCCAACCAAAATTAAACTAGCATAACCTCTTATTAGGCTTTGAATCGAAATGTACACTAGATGCACATTTATCATCTCGGTCTTAATAATTAACTATACTATATTTAATTTTATAGACAATAAATAATGACTGTTTGGATTCACTCTTAAAGTCCACTTGACTTAGGGGAATCCATGTTGGTCATCTCAATTCTTTAGACAAACTCAATAATTTGACAATATATTCAACATATAAAATATTGCATATAAATTAAGGCAAGCCAACATAACAATAAGCCAAAAAATAATAAATGAAATCAATATCATTTATTGAACCAACATGATATCCAAACAATTAATTTCAATGTTAATACACGTACATTAACATTGATCAGCATTAACACATGAATAATGCTTAAATATCCCCAATATAATTCCAAACTCATATAGCAATAAACTTATACCTACCAATTTGGATACATAATGGACCACAATCCAATATATTAGAACATAATTCAAAAGTGGTTGTACCAACTTTTTGAAGAATTCTATAAATCAAACGACCTTAAAGTGAATCTACCACTTCTCATAATTTTTCTTCGCGATCAAGTTTAATATTAGACATACCAATGTCAAAACGTTTTTATTTACTAGAATCTCCAAGTATCTTTCCAAGATACTTAGAGAATCATGTTTCCATGAAATTCTAGTATGGACCAATAACTTTAATCAATATTGGTGATGAGAATCATAATCTCTTATGAAATAAGTTAACCTTCATCACCTATGCACACTTATGCACAATTATTTTATTCTATTTACAGCCTCCACAATATCAAAATACTCATTTTGGGAGTTGTGCAAATTCTTTCTTAATTCTTACTTCCTTCGATGCAACATGGTTTTACTTCATTCGCATATTCGCAATAACTTAAAAATAAAAAGGGTATATACGCACTCGCATATTCCCCAAATAATTGAAATCTCATTTCAATTATCTAAATGAGAATCATATTTACAAGTTTTTAAAATCAATTATTTTAAAAACTAATTTCCAAAATAATTCTTGGTAGAAAACACATTTTTCATAATTTTACACCACTTTTAATATTCAAAAAAATTGAAAAAAAAATAGTTTTGGAACTCAAAAAATTGTAAAAAATATTTCAAAAATTCCAGAAAAATCCAAATTTTAATTCTACATTAACAAGTAATTAAACCATATATAATTTCAAACTCTACATTATCTTGATGGTATGTGCAAGTTTAGTAGCTTTGAATGATACTTAATTTGCTCAATATATCCATTATATATTGTGTAACCTGCTCTGAATTGAGCCATGTATATATTGTGTAACTTAAGTACTAAAAATTCTTATCATGGCATATCAAGATGAAGGATTGTTAATTAACATATTTATGATAGTATAGATTGTGATTAATTTTTCAATAGAAACTAATTAATTACCATGACTAAGAATAGTTTTGCTTCTGCAAACTAACAGCTCTTTTGCTGTGAGTTGGTTGGGACTAGGAAGGAATAATCAGTAATTAAGGAGGTCGAATTTTTTGCTAAAGATAACCAAGCAATGGCATCGCAAACCACTACTACCACAGATCCTAAATAAAAAAGCAACTCTACTATATTTACTTGGCAAATTTTGGAGTCTCACAATTACTTTGCTGAGATTGCTTCACAAATGTGGCAACTTCTTCCATCTTCTTTATTTTGTTGCCATTATTGTGATTTAGTTCTCAGTTAAATCATCTTCACTTGCAAGTTTTATCAAATCATTCATTTTATCTCACAATCACATTATTGCACAAACGACTGTTTCTTTCTTTCTTTCTTTCTTTCTTTCTTTCTATACTCAATAACTCAAATCAGAATGTAACAAATGGCCATAATTGCAAAGTGAAGAAAAAAAAAACAAAAAATGTTCAAATGGCTATGGGCGTCTCTGAGAATCGAGGAACTTAACAAGGTTGCCATTTTGAGTTTCAAATTAAAATATAAAATCCTCTTAAACCCTCAAGAATGTGACATATGATCTTTGCTTAAATGAGTAGTACGATGCCAAGAAACTTCATGTGCCGTGGGCTTGTAGTCCAACCGGTGATGCCTTGGGAGTGGATTTAACCAACCCGTTCGAATCGGGCGGTATGCGAAATAATTGGGTGCCTGCCTGAGTAATAGCTTTTTCGTGTTGGGTTGAGACTCGTTCAAAAAGCAAACTTCATGTTGCAAGAAAAGTTGGAGAGGAAGCTCGAATCTAAAATGTCACAGCTGATTTTGTTGTTTGCACTCAAGTATTTATTATAACATGCAAAAATATTTTTCCAGTACAATTTGGTAGGAAAAGTGAAATTTGTTGTTGAATATCAATATAAGTCATCATTGTATACACCTAAAATTGAATCAATATATTGTATATTAGACCATGAGACTTATTGAATTACAAGTTACAGATTGTCGAGAGCCGTTTAAGTATCATTTGAGGCTCTAAGTGAGAATACAGTTTGAGGCTCTTTTATATGAAATTGATTTGCTAATTTCAAGTTAGTTTTTTACAAAAAAGAAAATGACTTGATTTTTTTTTCTTTTTATCCTAACTACGTCCTATTAAAATTTCATGTCTGTCTCTTTATCGATTTGTGTTTATTTGATTAATTTGATCTCTTTGAAACATATGAATACTAACTTGAAAAGATTTTAACTTTTTGGAAGATAAATATGATAGGTAAGTTTTGAAGAGTGGTTATGAAACAACCAATGTTTGCCAAATTTGATCTCTTATCCATATGTGTGATTGTGCAATTGCAATCAAAGAAAACATTGCCGACACGCCGAAATCCAATCAAACATAACTACATAAGCCATGAAACGAACAACTCAATCCAAGTACATAATTCATTCTCATTAATCCTTGAATAGGCTCATTATATTGGTGGAGACTTGGCTTGCTAAAATAGACTTGAGACTAGAAATAAACCATACAGGGGGGGATTTTTTTTTTGACAAGTCATTTTTTTTCAACAAAAGACAACCACTCCACCCAAATGCCCAACTCAATTGAGCTAATCTCAGCTAGAAGTGGCACTAGTTTCTAACATCACAACTAGGTCGACATTCTAAGATTCTAGCGAGATTGAATATAAATTATTTTATTTATTTGTATGATATTTAAACTTTAAATCTTTTAATATTAGAGATGGATCTAGTTCAATGAATTATAAACCTATTGATAAAGAATTAGAACAAGTTAGCACAAAAAAATAAACGATGCGTCAATATCACTCAATGTAAGGGTGTAAGGTTTAACCACCGAACTGTAAAAACCGACCAATTTGCTTCGCATCGCACCGCAATTTGTGGTTTTTTGTAGATTCAGATTGGTTGCGGATCATAATTTTATAAATTGGCTAATTTGTGGTTTGACTGCGGTTAATAATGTATTAAAACGCTCAAACCAAACCGCAACCGCGTAACCGCATATTGTATATTTTGAAATTTTTTTAAAATTATGTACAATTTTGTAAATTTCTTTGTAGCTGAAAAATATATATTTTGGATGCTAACAATAAGTATACATTAGTATTAGTTAGATGCTAATTGACATATAGTGAAAATAATGCATAATTGTACTTATTTTCGGAAGGCAGTTCGTAAAGGTAAATGTATTTTGAAACAATATTTCTTATTTTTTAGGCAGCTTTCATATTTTAGAGACATTGTAATTATAATGAAATAATATTAAAATTATTTTTTAATATTATTATTTATTTTATTTTGTTTAGTTGTTTAATTTTTTTATACATTTAATAAAATATAAACCGTCAAACTGATCAATTCGCACCGTAACCACTAATTTAGATTTAGTGGATTTAACATTAGTGGTTTAACTGCGGTTACAATTTCTTCAAATCGTAATTTGCACCACAATTTAGTTTGAAAACTTAAAAACGATCAAATCGTACCACTTACCCCTCTAGTTCAATGTTGGTATAATTATGAATTATTCCATTATTAATTAGGGTAGGAAGGAGGTACAGGCTTACGATACGTATAATTAGGTGAGGTGCTCCTTTAATCAAAGTTAAAAATGGGTTGCCCATATGAAAAATTTTGTTCCTCACTTCCCAACGAAAATCCTTAAAAAGACCAACATCCTCTTCCTTCACACGTCCCATTCTCCGAAAACCCACGAGCACCCTCTTTTCCATTTTCTTTGACCATGTTCACTTAATTTATTTATGTTAAGATTTCATGGTCCCCCACCTCTGCTATAAAACAAGCACTCAATTTTAATTAACAATTTTTTGACACATTTACATCTCGCAGTTCATTTTAATTATATTTTAACTATTGGTTTAAGTGCTTAAATAATTTAATTATTAAAAAAAAACAATACTAAATATCAATGATAATACCGCTAATTAGAACCATTTATGTTATTACATAAAACATTGTTTATGATCTGCCACAAACTTTAGACATTCTTTTAATTAGTTCCTTTTTTTCTTGGACGGTTTTACTAGGAGGCAGGTGCCGCTCGATTCCGGGACGCATGCGTTTACGGTGTGGTGCCAACTATTAGGGCAAACAAAGCGTGACTTTTAGTTAGTTCCTGTTGATTAACAAATTAATTCCAATTAATGATTGGGAAGAACCCACTTGGTCAAATGCAAGAAATTGAATTATTTGAAGAAATAGAGAAGAAAGGTCAGAAAATCCCTTCTTTATGATCCGCCGTTTGATGGGTCCTTAAAGCTCAACAATGGAGTTACTAGGTCCATTGTACATGATTGTGAAGGGACTACCCAAAGCATAAATTGGAATCATCCAATTTTGTTGTCCCAAAGAAAAAGTGTATGTAGTTGTGGTATATAATAATTATTTTGAGACCTAAAAAGACTGATTTTTCTTAAATATTTTTTTAGTAGAAGGGTTTTTCAATGCATCAGAAATATAAAAAAGAGAAGGTGATCATCATTCCAAATTCTCTTTTGAAAAAATCAACAAAACAATAAATGTCTAGGAGAAATAAAACCCACAAATTTCAATAGAATGTAAGGGAAGTAAAAGGGGGCATGAAGTCAGTTGCTCGAGGAAGAAAAAAAAAAGGGTAGAAGAAGCCAAACTAAGCACTCAAATCAAAAGCCAAGACTCCATTCCAACTGGTTGAGACCAACTTGTAAGTTGTAGAAACCATAGTCCCAGTCAACATCTTAGTCAAACTTCTTGCAACCCCAAAACATAATCTCACTACGCTACTCTTTATCTATCATCATACAAACCCACTTGTGATCGTGTATGTTTATGTTTATTTATCTTTCTAATACATAATTTGTCACGACCCGTTGCGGGCCTGTGACTGACGTACGAGAGGACAGTCTGTGAAAACCTGACCCATCTCGCACAACCCTTAAAAACATAACTAAACCATAATATTGAAAACGATTCCGAAATCATTTTGTTTTTGTAAGTAGAAATACAAATATTGTTTGAAACATAAGTTTAAACAATAATAATATTATATCTGATAAATAATAAATCTTGATTAAATAGCAAATAAGTTTTCAAAACATATACTCACAATCTAACTGATTTGGAACTGCTAACAAAATAAATAACTGGACCCGAATAAAAGGGCACTGACTGCAACTGCAGAATACCTCACCAAATGTTGAATGCTGATAAGTCACAATCAACCAAAATTCCTGTAATAACGGGTACATGAACAAGACAGAAAGGAAAAAAGGGTAAGAACCCCAGTGAGGAAATGACACTCCAGATCGCCTGATACGTGCCTCACAAAGTTTGTTTGAAAACGGTTCAAAAACTTCACATGCAGATATAGGTGTACATACGTATACACGCTATACATAGAACAATACTTTTCAAAATTCGTTTCAAAATGCTTTGCAAACAAAGCAAACAACGAATAGTTATATAGATTTGTTAAATATTTATTTCAAATAAAATATTTAGTTTTAAGAATATGAAATAGCCCAAAATATTTTCTTTTTAAAAATATTTACCAAAATTCATATTTGTTTTCCCAAAACTGATAACAAGTCAAAATATTTTTCAAAATATATATTCGGAGAGAATTTTTTGAAAATATATTTTGAAAAATATATATATATTTTGGCATATCAAAAAATTCATGTATAAATACACATGCGCTATTTGGATAATAGCTATCGAAAATTATTTAAAAAATTGTTGCAATAATATCAGTAATAATAACATAATACCTGTGATAGGGTGTCAATATCAATAACAGTAACAATAATAGTGATGATTGTGGACTCCGCCACAATCGATATCAAATCATGTATTGGATCAGAACACATGGTTACCGGCAACCCTGGTAGCTGGGCTTATCATAACATTGGTATACCAAATGTCACGTTTATCCCCGTAACAAAAGTATACCCATATCTAAATAGTTTATCAAAAACATATACAGATAATTATTAAAAATATCCAAATAGGCAACATGTCATGCATATATCTTGTTTATTCAATAAATCAAACGTTAAATCGAAACGTTTATTAGTGAACATCGCAAAATACTAAACGTAGTATTATTCCAAAAATACATTTAATCAAAAAACAATTACATGTTTAAGAAATATCTTAAAATCCAAAACAGAGGATTTACTGTCAAATCATAATAAATATTAAAATATAATATTTATTTCAGAAACCAGCAAAATCCAACAAAAACATTTATTACAAAAACATAGTAAATCTTAGAATAGATTTTTCATTATCTTTAAATAAAAAATAATTAATCATGCAGTAGCGCATATCAATAACAATGGGGGATATATATTACGAATATATCCATTCAAAAACAGTAAGGTGATTATTAAACACATAATCAGGTTATTAAATTAACCAATCCTTAGATTCGTCTAATTACAGAAATAGGTTCTGAACACATTAAAAACAATATAGTTTAGAAGACACATTATATTGTCTGAAGCTGTCATTTCACTCACCTAAAAATCAAAGATGAATGGCCCAAACACGTACCACAGGTGGGCGGCTAATCTTGCTGACCGGGATACGAAGCTGAACAATAATATATATATCGAACGAATATATATTAGAAACAAATTCGAAATGTGATACTGTGGTTGTACCAAATGTTATAAAATGCAAATACAAACTTGGACCCTCAATAGATCCTCAAAAATATATATCGAATGATATTCTATCATTCTTAACCCAAAATTCTAAATTTAAGTAAAATTACAGTTTAGTACCCGACCAATGTAAAATTATATTTTAGTCCCCAAGACTTGGCAACTAATAATTTAGTCCCTAAAATATTTAGGATTTGTTATTTGGTCCTTAAAGAATTTAAAATTTATTTTTAAATCTCAACTTTGCTAAAATTACAATTTTTCCAAACTTTCTTGAAATTACAAAAATAGCTTTTACTTTTCAAAATTAAAACTCTGTTTTCGATTGTAAACTATCAAGTTAGTCCCTAAATAAAATTTCTATATTTATGCAAATTTCAGTTTTGGTCCTTATTACCTAAAACTACACCAAATGGTCCCTAAAAACCAAACCGTGATTTCCTCCATTTTTCAACCGAACCAAACACCATCATTCTTCCTTCCAACAGTCCAGAACACGAAAAATCACTTCCCATCATTTCCAAAAAACTCACAACCAAAACAGTCCCATTTTCTTGCTTTTAACCAACCAAACTTCACAAAACTTCTCTCCCATCTTGATAATCATAACCCATTAAAACCAACTCAAACACTTCTAAAAATTGCATTTTTTCTTGTCATCTCAAATTTTTTGAGCTTGTAACTTATTCCCTAAACTTATTAAAATTATCTCAACTAAAAGCCTTTTTAATGTAATTGAATCTCAGAATCTCTTATTTATCCTCTAGTTATTACTCTCAAACTTGAAAGACTAATAAAAATTAGAAGAAAGTCCTATAATGAATTGAAAAAAATTGACAAATTGTTCAATTAAAACAAGTTCAATAGAGGATAGTTGAGACAGTTTAAGCAAATTCAGAGGTAAGTTAAACGCTCGAAAAATTTTAGGTGACAAAAGAAGAAAATGTACTAATTTGATGATAAATTATGTATTAGGCCTTATTTATCTCAAAATAAATTCAAATTGCATACTCATTGTTTATACATATTTTATTGTTCAATTTCTTTCCGTAATCTAATATAAATAATTCAGCGCATATGTCATCAATTCTGAATTTTAAGATTAAACTATTCTTATATAAAAAAATACACATCACATTCCCCGTAAAAACACAAATTCATATAACATTACAATTTTCTTTCTTTTTTGAATCGGATAACATTGCTATTTTCTTCTCCCATTGGTTTTACTCGAAATTAATTCTCATAATCTTAGGTACTAGAGTGTTTGAAACATTATGTTTTTTGGTACATTGACTCTTATTAGAAATTAAATCTTTAAATTTTTGTTATCGATTCTCGTAATTTTTTAGTATAATTTCAATATTTTGAATATATAATATGTTGATAAAATATATCAAAACAAAACATGTTCAACATTACCTTGGTCTCTCTCATATGCACATTACATGCATATATATATATAAACCCACAAAATGAGGAAATTGGATGGGAGCACTGAATATATATATAGTGATTGGAGTGATGCACATCTTTTACTTCTTGGTAAAATTTTCTGATCTTCATTTTTACATATTGCAAACACTTTTGTATTTAGTTTTTTTTTTTAAATTTAATTTTGTTTTCCAACTTCTCTCTTTTCTCCTTCTTTCTGCCCATTAAACAATGAAAATGGCATATTACCAATCATCCTTTCGCCTGTATAGGAAACACCCATCATTGCTCCCAACAATCCTTTTCAACCTTAGAAACCCGAGCTTCTAAGATATTCCCTCTCTCCCATTCCATTCTTAATCTCAATTTAACTATCACTCTTTTTCACCTCTCACCTCTCTTCCTCTCCCTCAAATTCTATTAATTCTTCACACTTCTTTTATTCCCATTCCTTCACTCTCTGTTTTTCAATTTAGGTCCTTTTAGCTGTAAGATAGACTCCTTTTGAGGCCCTTCATCCACAAACCCATTATGGATCCCTCCTCCACCAACTCTGTTAATGGTTTCTACACTTTTCTCACCAGAGGAATTGATGATCTTGAACGTGTGTATCTCTCAAGCAACTTCATATCAATCCAATTCCTTCAAAGGGTTCTGTCTTTGTTAAGATCCTTCCATTCCCAGTTGACTTTGCTAGTTCAGAAACTCCATTTACCTGTTGGCGACAAGTGGCTTGATGAATACATGGATGAAAGTTTCAAGCTTTGGGAGGCTTGTCATGTTCTTAAATCAGGAATCTCTGGCATGGAGAATTACTACTCTTCTGGATTTAATATCACTTCTTCTCTTGACAACCATCCACTACTGACTCCACAACTCTCTCGCCAGGTTCTTTTCTTTCCCTCTTCATTCACGTCACTTGAATTTTGTTTCTTTTGGTTTAAATCCATATTTGAGATTTGAACTTTTGACTTGCCTATTGAGTTCTTAATTTTTCTTGCTTCAAAACATAGATTCCTGTTACGGGTTCTCAATAAAGTTGAATTCTTTTGAAACAGGTGATGAGTGCAATTTCAGGATGTAGAAGAGAAGCAGTTGGGTTAGAAGAAGAAAACAGAGCTCTAATGGAAACAAGAATCCAACCACTATCATTAAGGTTTGATGAGAAGGTATCAATTGAATCAAAACTGAACGGATTCAATGGGTTCAGAGGA
>CAODLS011983835.1:0-25273 GCA_948243855.1 Flueggea neowawraea
AGAGCGTCGGTCGGAGAGAGAGCTGAGGCCGGATAGAGAGCGGCGCGACAGTGATAGTTGACGGAGCGTCGATGGAGAGAGCGGTGGAGAGAGCGAGAAAAAGAACGAGGGTCGGGATTGAGAGACGCAGAGAGAGAGAGAGATAGAGAGAGAGAGTGTGTTAGAGGAATTAGGGATTAGAAGAATTGGGAGGGTGAAGTGTGTCTGTTGGAGGAAAGGGAGAGCATCTGTTGGGCTAAAAGCCTAAACCTTGCCACGAATTCGTCGCAAAATTGCGGCCAATTATTCGTCGCAAATCAAAATTCTCTTACCCGAGAAACCGCCAAAATTTCATTGAAATTCGAAATTTCCGCAGAAAATTAGGAGTCTTACGATGAATCCATCGCAATAATTCAGCAGTTTGCGATGAATTTCGTCGCAAAAAAAAACGAATTTTCTTTAAAAAATCATATACTTCTAATTAATACGACTTTTTTTGCATTATTAATGACATCTAGATAAAATGGCGTCTTCTAATTTTTCTTAAATATATTAAAAACAAAAATTAGTTATTGATGATCGAAATTTTGATTATTTAGCACCAAATATTTAATTAATACGACATCTTTTTACATAGAACACAATGAAAGTCAAGTTATCAGTATTTCCTTTTTATTTTGATAAATAATGAGTATTTTCTTTGTAGTGACCATGCTTACAGAATTTAGATTGCACAATAGTCAATAATTTCAAGAAATATAACTAAATATCTCAACTTAATCACTTGTCACGGGTGTGCATGGCATGTTAACAACGTTACCAGTTGTTCTATATATAAATGTAAGTGTAGGCAAGTGTAGGAAACGTTGTTATACACCAAGTGTAAAATTCAATAATCTGTTATAAAAATGAAATTAAGAGCTTGAACATTTTTAATGAAATAATTAATTTATAAATATATAATTAATAATTTTCTAATTAGAATAAAAGAATCAAAACCTTACATTAATTTTATAATAATTGGTCAAATATTGTAATATATATATATAGTGGGAAAATAAAGTTAATGGCATTTTAATTTGAAATTTAAATCTCAAATTAAAAAAAAATGTTTTCCGACGAATTCCTCGCAATAATAGCAACGAACTCGTCGCAATTTTAATTTTGCGACGAATTCATCGCAAGTTTCCCTTTTTCACTTTAATTCAATTTTTCTACGAAAACAATTAAGTAAATTATAATAATTGGACAATTATCGTAATATATATTTTAATATATATATATATAGTGGGAAAATAAATTTAATGCATTTTAATTTGAAATTTAAATCTCAAATTTAAAACAAAAATATTTTGCGGTGAATTCTTTGCTATTTTAGCGACGACTTCGTCGCAACATTAGTGACAAACAATATTTACAAAAAAATCAATATTTACGGTATTAATTCTCAATTATTACCGTATATAATTGTTTCATTAAAAATATTCAAAACCCTTTATTTAAATTAATATCACAGATTAATTGTTTTAATTTTCACCATAGTTTTGATTCTTTTATTCAAATTAGACAATATTTTTATTCTAATTTTCACCATGGTCGCAAAATCGCAATTTTTGCGACGAAATTCATTTCGTCACAAAACAATTATTTTGCGACGAAATAAAAGTCAAACATACACTCCCAACCGGATCAATTTCTTGTAGTAATGGAGATTTCGAACTCCACAAATCCTACTTGGAATTGTAATTTTCTCACAACTAACCAAACAAATATTTTGCTCAATGATTAGGAATTTTTCTCGCGTTCCTCCCCATCGTAGAGGAAACGTGCGCCGAGAGAAAACTGTCGATCGAGGCCTTGTTTTTTTAAAAAAAAAAGGTTCTCGAACTAATATTGCAGTATGACAACCTTTTTTAAAGAACAAAAAGAATTTGCGAAATAGAGGGCTACGCTGCTGTTTAACTGTCCCAACAAAATAGGAAAAACAGTACTTCATGCTAAACCTGGAAGAAACAAGTCCAAAATAGGTTGCAATTATTTGTTTTAGTCAAATTGATGTGCTGCAAATTTGATGGATACAAATCTTTTGAACACGTCAAATTAATAGAACCCATCAAACAAATCCTAAATTTTTTCAACCTATAAAATAAATAAAATAAGAACTCTTTGACAAACAAGGAAAAGCTAAATTTACTCTCCTCTCCATAACCTTTGAGTTAATATTTCAACACTCTCCCAAACCATCAACCATGCCTACACTCGCCAACGTCATGCCTCAATACGATCCTTACGAGCACCTTCACATGAGACTCAACCCAGACGGTTCGGCCACTCGCTTACTTTACTACCCTTTAGCCGACCCCAAACCCGACCCAGTCCCCGGCGAGCCTGTCCTCTCCAAAGACTGCATTCTTAGCAAGGAGAAAAATACATTTCTCCGCATTTACCTTCCCGTAAAACCCGACTTCGACGCCAAAATTACACCCCTCAGGCCTCGTCTTCCAGTTTTAATTTACTTCCATGGATGTTGCTGGGTTAGGTTCCGTGCTAATAACCCTGCTCTTCAACGGGACCGCGAAAAGGCGGCACTCACCATCACTGCCATCATCATTTTAGTGGATTGTCGTTTACCACCCGAGAGTCGTTTACCTGCACAATACGAAGATGCGGTTGATACTCTTTTGTGGGTGCAAAAACAGGCATTGGACCCGGACGGAGAGGAGTGGATTCGAAATTTCGGGGACCTTTCGAGATGTTTTCTTTACGGGTCAGGGAGTGGAGGAAACGTAGTGTTTAACACAGCTTTGCGAGCTTCGGATTTAGACTTGAAACCATTGAAAATCGAAGGACTTATACTGAACCAACCGTTGTTTGGTGGCCAAAAACGAACCGACTCGGAAATACTTTACGCAAATGACCAAATCACACCACTGTCCGTTCTAGATGTGGTTTGGGAGTTGGCATTGCCGAAAGGATCGGACCGCGACCATGTCTATTGTAATCCAATGTTGGATGGAGCACATAAGATGAAACTAGGGTTGTTACCTCGGTGTTTAGTGACTGGGTTTGGTATGAGTCCGCTGATTGATAGACAAGAAGAGTTTGTGGAGATGTTGGTTTTGCATGGTGTTCAAGTGGAAGCACATTTTGATGAGTATGGGTTTCATAGGATTGAGCTTGTGGATCCTCAACGGCTAGAAATTCTGTTTAATTTGATTAAACAGTTTGTTCATGGGGATTGTTGATTCTGTATTGTTGGATGTTGAAGGTCGTATAGGCTTATGAGTTGTGGTTGTTCGTATTTATTTATCTAAGTTTTTTACAAGAAATGTTCATGGTGAGGGACAAAATTTATCGTCCATTAATTGTTTATTCATATTATCTGAATGTTTATGGGAGAGTGGACGTTCGGATATTCAATAAAGGATTTATTATACATTTATATTGCCAATATTAATATCAGAATAGAAAAACATTCTTCCAATAAAAAAATGTTTATGAGAGTATGCACAATGTGCTAGAATTGCCAAACATGTGAAACATTGGGTTTTTAATTGAAAAAATTGCGAAATTTTTTAATGATGGCATGCCATGTAAGAAAAATTTGCCTCCTCATTAATGGTCTTACAGCCACATCATCACTCAACAAAAAAATTCCAATGGTAGTAAAGCATAGGGGAGCTAGATTTGCTATCGGTTTAAAAGGTCGAGTTTACTTTTGGCTATTTCTTAAACGTTGTGTTAGAATTGCTTAAATCATTACACGTTGGCTGTTAAAAAATTAATGTCTTAAAAACTTGACACATTTATTACAGTTTTTTTTCTCGATAAATGTCTTTTCTTAAATTTAAATATCTATTTTTTTAAAAAAATAGTCTTCTGTTAGAATTGATATGCTAATCATTAAATCAACATCTTATTAGAGTAATCACAATCATATTAACAAGTGAGTTTAGAGTTACGTCCTTGGAAACGACGTCGTCGCCACGGGAAGCTACCGGGTTTGGTTGTATGGTGGGAGAGGTGTGGTGGCGAGTGAAGGTGCCGTCGGCGTTGAGGGAGATTTTGAGGAGTTGGTAAAGGTCTTGTTTTTTGAAGAGTGAAGCAGTGGCCATGTTGATTGTTGAGGAGGGTTGGGTTGTGTGTGGAGTCTTGGCAAACTTTTCTTTCCTTCTTTCTTACTTTTTACTTCCTTTTGGTTTTTTCTTGTGTTTCGTAGTTAGATCTGATAACTGTAAGGCCGAAACGATTGAAGGCCACAATTACAATTTGGTTATGCGCGAAATTCAAGATGTGTTGACGTTTTCTTTTTGGTAGACTGGTAAAAGAGAATTTGGTCGCCTAAGTTAATCTGATATGGCATATGTTAAGGGATTTTTTAAAACAAAAAAATGTTTAAGGCTTATTTAAATTAGAAAACAACAATTTTAGTCCACTTTTTGTTGAAATCATAATTTTTAAAAAGTAATCAATTATTTTATAAATAATAATATCATAAAATTTTGTTGATATGTTTAATTTTGATAGATTGAATAACAAATAACATATGTAGATTGTAAATTGGTAGATTGTATAGTAAAAAAATTAAGACAATGTACGTCTTTTGATAATTAAATATGTCGAATATACTATATATTATGTTAATATGATGCATTCCAAATACTCCCATAAACTTTATATATTAGGGAAATAGTTTAATTTGTATTTGCCGTTATAAACTTTTATAATTTCATGATGTAATTAGAATTAAATGACATGAAATGATTTCACATTTTATGTGTCACATGAAAATCATCACGAATGCAGCAATCACGAGCGGATAATGAGAATAAAACTCCCTTTCTCCTTCTAAGGAGGCCAACAACCTCTACTCTCTATACAAAAAGAAGATTTTTTTTTGTGTGGTATTAGGGAGGCTTCAACCTTAATAAGGGTTAGGGAAAATCACACTTTTATTAGAAAAATAAATACTGAATTTGACTAATGCCATCCAAGATTCTAATTTTGAAAAATGCCAGAAAAAACTAATTGAATTTGACAAATGCCATCTTCGAGAGAAATTGCCATATTTTCACAAAAAAATTGATTTTTTCGTGAAAAATGAAATCCAGATAAACAAAATATCTGATTTTCCAAAGATCTTCAAAAAGGAGTTCATAATTTTTTATAAAAAAATTAATTTAATGATTTTTTTGGTATAATATTTTTTTTAAATTAAACTAAATTATTTGTATACATATATGTATTCGATGCACACAATATTTAAAAAAAATAATTTAATTTAATGGTAATTAATTTGTTATACAAAAATGAACAAAAGTCTTCAAAAGTCTACAATGGTCTACAAAAGTCTTCAGAAGGTCTTCAAAGATCTTCAGAAGTCTTCAAAGGTCTTTTTAGAGGGTTTACAAAAAGTCTTCAGAAATTTTCAGAAGGTCTACAATGATCTATAAAAGGACTTTAAAGATCTTTAAAATATCTTTAGAAGGTTTTCATAATTTCTTTAAGGTCTTAAGAAGGTCTTCATAATGTATACAAAAAGTCTTCAAAGGTCTTCAACAAGACCAACCTGCACAAAATCAACCGTCAACGGAGGTCTTCAAAATCATACACATAATCAATCAACACAAATTTCTTCAAAACCTAAAATTTATTAACGCAATAAACATACATTATTAAACAAACACAAATAAAATACAATACTTCATCAAAACATTAACAAGATAAATTGAATTACAAGCAAAAAATAAAAATTTAAGGAACTAAACAAATTTTCATACAACAATTTTTTATTTTTTCCCTAAAAAATAAAGTTGCAGCTGCTAAAACAGGTTTGAAAACAAAAGTGGCTAGGGTTTTTACTCATCCAATCCTCGCCACCTTGCTTTGTCCCCCTTTCTCCGTCTTTGTCGCCTTCTCTGATCCCTGTCATCGTCTATGTTGCTCTCTCTCTCGCTCTCTCATTTTCTTTCTCTCTTCGTTTATGTTCTCTTCCTTCTCTCTCTCTTCTCTCTTGTTCTCTCTTTTCTGCTCTTTCTCTATTTATCTCTCTTCACAGCACCCCCGAGATTGCGTTCGTATGCCTTCATCGCATCATAGAAGTAGTCGTCGTCGAGGAGATCTTAAGCTTTTTTAGTGAAGGAGACTGAATCATCGTCATCGTGGTTGGTGAAGGACGAGATGAAAGGAAGGTTGCGGACCAGAAGATGCTCTAAGTTAAATGAAAGAGGAAGGGAAGGTGACAAAAGTGAACCGAGAGAGTAGAGGGCCGAAAAGAGAGAAAGACGTGGGAGAAAGAGGCAGAAGAGAGGGGAAGAGAACAATCGAGAGAGAAGGGGAAAGAGGAGAGAGAGAGAGAGAGAGAGAGAGAGAGAGAGAGTTTGGTTGAGGAGAGAGAAAATAGAAGGACAAATGAGAGAAAAAACACGAGATTTTGGCTTATATATGGAAACAAATATGGCATTTTTCAATTTCAGTTTAAAAAATGTGGCATTTGGGAGAAAAGTTTGAGCATTTTTTGATTTGGGAACTTAAAAAATCTATGGTGCTATTTGTCAAATTTGATGTTTTAATTGGAACACCGGGCATAATTAACTCTTAAGGTTATATATCAATTATTTATAGTTGACTTATGCGAGTTTCTCTACGCATTTATGTAGAGCCCAACTTAGTCACTTCCTCAACTGGGGTTTAACCGAATTGAGTCGGCCCATAAGTTAAACAAACATATCTTGACCTTATCGAGTATGAACCAATCGACTCGTCATAAGCATACCACGTTTTTCTAACAGATTTCATACAAAATCCACTTCTTGGCTATCAACTATATTGAATCAAGCTTGTAGTATATATGCTGCTAGTTTAAAAAGACTACTTCCCTAGCAAGTTGTATGCGACTAGACGTCAAGAAGCATGAATAGCCTAATTAATTTAGAATTAATGCGATTAATATGAAAATAAAATAAAAACGAGTGGGCAACGACAACATACTCAATTACCAAGTTATTTAATACTCAAAAGAAATCAAAGATTTTTTGCTTGCTAAAATGTAGTCTTCTACTACCAAAATACACATTTATAAGAAATAGGGTATTTTAGAAATTTCATTATTTAATAGATGAGACGGCACTATTTGCCATGTCAACTTCTTTTTTTCAAAAAGAAGAGTCAGGGGCGATCAGTAGTAGTATATTCCTGCTGGACGTTACCATGCAAACATTATCTCCCCACTACAGAATGTTTCAGAGAGTCATAGCTGACACATGTAATAGACTTGGGTTCGTTCACTAGTGAAATCATCGTAGCATCTCATTAAGGCAAACAGTCTCGGACCTGCACACCTTACTCTATTACATGACACAAATCCACGATAATAGACAATAATAATTATCATCGCTCCCACTTGAATCCGCGACAATACAAACAAGGGCAACACCTTTAACTGTCAGCGACCCTCAAGGGGTGCCATGTCAACTTCTACTTTATGCAAAATTGCAAACAAACATCATTTCTACTGGAAAATGCAATATATGCCAACAATAGCATTTCCTCAATCTACTAATAACAAACAACCTTTAAGAGAGAAGAGTCCCCTAATACTTTACCATAGTTCATTGTGATGTCGATTAATATTTTTGCATTAATGTGAAATGTGTTAACTCATGATAGTGTCGGCATGGAATGCTAATTTAGTTACATTATAGAAAAAGTACATTTAAAAAAAATTAGTTTTTATGTCATGAACATATATAATTTTATTACTATAAAGAAATCACTAAAGCAGATGTCAAGTCCGCGTGTGATGCCATGAACCTCTTACGTGAGTGATGCTTTCTTAGTGAAGCGCAAATCAGATGAGATCTACTTTTAAATAAGATTTTTTTTTTGTTTTTTTCTCTATTTTGTTTTTTCTGAGGTGTTTTTTGTATTTTTTTTTTCTTTGACTGTTGCACATGTTTTGGTGCTTTTCTTCTAAATTTGTATTCAACCAACTGCTATCAAGTATCAACGGCTAGTTTCATATACAAAAAAAATCAATAAATTTACCACACTATAAATATACATTTTTTATATATATATTTAATATTTTTTCATCTCAAATTTTTTCAATCCTTCTCTAAAAAGAATAGATCCAAATTTTAATTCATTATCTTCTCAAAATTCAAATGCCAATAATTTTAAAAATTTTCAAAACCTACCTTTCTCTCTTTATCTTTTCAATATACACAATTTTCAAAACTTATCATATCCATATTTTCCACCGAATTTAAAATATTTTCAAAACTCACAAAATGCACTTAATTTATCATATTTTTTCCACCCAAAAATAAAAAATTATTCACATGTTTTTTTACCCAATAATATTCAAAATAATAGCCTTTTATATTTGACTTCAAATGTATTTGACTTTATTAATTTTATTTGTCATTTTATAATAATTTACATCTGTCTCTTTTTGGACATGTCGACTTAGCTATCTTGTATAATGGCCTTTTATAACTATATTGTATAAGGACATGTCAAATTAAATATTTACATATATCAAAACCACTGGTTGGGATGTATGTGGATTAATTATTAAAAAAAATTATAATTGAAATATTTAATTTTAAAATACGCAATTTATATGATTTTATATATAATTTTAAAATACATAATTTATATGCTTTTAAAACAATTACAAATATTTAAACATTAATTTAAAAGGTCGATGAATTAAATTAAAATAAGTTTTACAGTCAAATTAACGCCTATCACTTGTCAATCTTATATCTCATTGGTATTGGAATTTATTGAAATGCTATAAAAATGTAAATTCAATCTTGTAGTCTATTCCATTGCCAAGAGACGGCGAATTCGATATGGGGTGGGATTAAATAAAATGATATATCAAAAAAATTAACATCTGTCACTTGATTATGTATAAGATTGTGTAGTATATTAAGAATTCGTGGGACATCAAAAGCAGCCTTCTCTACCAGTGACTTTGTAAGGCTTTGCCGGCCTTAAAAATAATGTCTTTTGAGACTGAAGACTAAAATTCCCAAGAAAAACTTTTATTGGTTTATATCTTACAAAAAAGTGTAAGAAAAGTTGAAGATCCAGTTATGAGGAAGATAGTCCAGTTCTCTTAAATTGATGATGCAGGCAAATTCTTTTCAAAATGCTGCTTATGCTATACCCTTTCCGTGCCATAATGATAAATACTAATAATTTTTTACAAAAATTAAATAATAATAATTTTAGTAGTTAAACTTATTTAATTTTATAAATTTTTTTATTTATATTTTTTGAATAATGTATTGATAATTAATAAATTAGTTGAAAAAGGAGATTAAATAAATACAATATTGTAATTTTGCTAATAATAATGCAATATAAAAAGAAAGTGTGCATATATTTTGAAATACAAAAAATAAAAGTGTGTCTATTATTATGAGACGAAGTGAGTATATATCAAATACAATCTAAAACTGCAAACATTAATGTCTTAACCAACTGGTTGAGTGAAGCATAATTTCAAAAAAATCTGCGAAGTGAACTAATAATTGAAAGAAATTAAATAAATACACAATAAGGCACCATTAATTTGACTCCAAAAGCTTATTGATTTCATCATTACAGAGAACTTGAAACTTTAATTTTTTTGAAGCTGTAGATTTGTGTAAGAAAAAAACTTGAATGTTTAGCCTTTTGCTTTATCAAATTTTTGCCTCTCACTAGAAATAAATTCGCCGAGGAGTTCAAATAATGTACGAATTTCTCTTTCTTTTTCTCTGCCTAGAGAGAGAAAGCGATTGCGAAACAACCATCTCGTGAGCTAGGGTTTTCTTCGTTCTGTTTCGGCGCTTACGCCACTCCTCTATGGGACGACAATCAAAGAAAGCAAACTCAAAGGCGGTCCTAGTGGCTGAGGCATCCAAGGATTGTGGGGATTCGGTGCTCTTGAATCCGCAATCTGATGTTTCGCATAGGGTTTCGACTGGTGTTATTCAAGGCAATGAGGTTGATGGAACTGAGCCGATTCAGAGGACTATTCTAGGGGATTTAGGTTTGTAATCTGGAATTCGGTCGCCTAGGGTTTTGACTGGTGCAACTCGAGGTGATGATGGTGATAGATATGAGCCGGTTCAGAGGGTTACTCCAGCGGATTTGGGTTCCTGCTTCCCTACTCAGGCTATCAAAGACCCTACATGTGATGAACACACTCATATTTTGGAGAGATCTGAAAGGAAGTGGTCTGACCTCTTTGCTTGGAATAGGGAGCGGTTGTATCTCTTAGGTATGTCCCTCTCTCTCTTTGAAATGGTGTTAGGGTGGTTACTTTTACTAGATCTGAAGTGTTGGGGGTTGGTTCTAAGTGGCAACATGCAATTGTTGGTAGTGTGTATGGGCTTATCTCGAGGTTTTCTACTATTGAAAGCTATGTTATCTCTAGATGGAAAGCATGTGGTATTGTTTTTGTACATATGATTTCTCAGCACATCTTCTTGTTCAAATTTTAAAGATAATGAGGCTAGATGTAAAGTTCTATCTAGCGTACCATATACTTTCAATTCTAGACCCCTAATGTTACGAGCGTGGAAACCATTCATGAGTTTTGATCTTTGTGAAGTCACAAGGGTTGCTGTGTGGGTTAAGTGTCCCTTACTACATTTAGAGTTCTGGTATGTTGATCTTCTGAGCTGTATTGGTAGTCTTTTAGGGACTCCTCTCTTTGTTGATCAATGTACTTTGAGGCAGGAGCATCTGGGTTATGCTCGTATTTTGATTGAAATAAAGGCGTTGGGTGAGTTCCCTGAGTCTGTTACTCTTGAGCATGAATGTGGAATGAAATTCACTCAGAAGATTGAGTACAAATGGAGTCCCATTCACTGCTCTACTTGTCAAGGGGATGGGCACACTGGTTCTCAATGTCCTAATAGTGGGCCTAAAACCAAAAAAGTTCGGCAAGTTAAAAGATCTACTAATGTTACGGAGATTAAAGTAGTGCTTGTTAAAACTGGTGTTCCTCAGGGTGTGATATCTGGGAAGGATGATAAGGGGTCAAAGGCTGGTCTGGTGCCTGTGCTTAGGTCCTGAGAGACACATTTACTTCCTTTCAAGGATACTAATGTTCCTAGTGATAATGTTGTCTCTTCCTCATCCTAACCTAGTAGTGCTAGCACTAGCCAACTTCCTGTTGTGATTGCCAATGTGCCTCAACTCATCACTCTATCTCTAGCAGTGCATGGTGTCCATACTGTTTTGGATGCTATTGTGGCTCAATGTCATTATCAGGGTTTGAAGGGTGGAGGTAAAAGGGTAGGGCGCCCTCCTAGTAAATATCGATGATAGCTTCCTGGAATATTTGGGGTCTTAATGACCTTAATAAGCAATCAGTCTTGAATAGACTGATTGGGGATAAGAAGTTATGGGCTGTGGGTGTGGTTGAGACTAGGTTTAAAGAGGATAATAAAGACTTTGTGTTCAATAAGCTTAAATTGAGGAATTTGGCTTGTTTGCATAACTACTCTCATGCTCCTCTAGGGAGAATTTGGTTTCTTTTCAACTCTTTTGTGGCCAATATCTCTCTCATTTCTTCTTCATCTCAGTTCATGCACTGTTTACTTATTTGGAATAATACTCAATTTTATTGGATAGTGGTATATGGCTCTAACAGTGTTGCTGATATGCGGTATCTCTGGAATGATCTGATGGTCTTGGATCATTCTATTAAGGATCCTTGGCTTGTACATGGTGAGTTTAATGCTCTACTTAGTGACTTTAAAAGATCGGGTGGCATTGCTGTTGATTTTAATAATTTTGAGGAGTTTGGGGACTGCGTTATGCATTGTGGTCTTTAGGAACTTAAAAAGGTAGGTTGTCACTTCACCTGGACTAATAATCAAGAAGGTGATAATCATATCTAGAGGAAAATTGATTGTTGACTTATTAATGTCCACTAGTTAGATGTCTTTGAAAATTCCTTTTATGATGTTGTTGCTGCAGGAATCTCTGACCACTCTCCTTTATTAGTGCACCTTCATATGTCTAATCCTGCTGGTAAAAGACCTTTCCTTTTTTTGATATGTGGACCTCTCATCCACAATTCAAAGAAATTGTTTCTACTGCATGGAATAGACCTGTTGAAGGTCATATGATGTATTATGTGTGGAAATGCCTTACGATGATGAAATTTGATTTGAGAAACATGAATCATAATCATTTTTCTGATATTTCGAAAAGGGTTCAGGACTATAAGCTCTTGCTTGAACAAACTCAAGTCTATTTACAATTGTCTCCACATGATATGGCTCTTCTAGACGAAGAGAGAGCAATTTGTGGAGAGTATATGAGACTTTTAATCTGTGAGGAGCAATTCTTTAAACAAAAAGCTTGTGAGAAATGGGTCAAATTGGGCGATTCTAATACTAAATTTTTTCACAATCTAGTCAAGGCTAAAAGAGCTCATAATAGAAATTTCTTACTTAACACTTGCAAATGGTATTGTTAATAATAAGCAATCTAGCATTACTTTGGCTACGATTGAGTATTATAAGCAACTTTTGGGGATTGCTTCATATGACAGATCCTATGCTGGCTTAGGAATTCTGCAAAATGGCCCTACTTGTTACCGATGATGAGTCAAATTCTCTTCGCTTTGAGGTCTCTGCACAGGATATTAAAAATGCTCTTTGGAGTATTAGTGGCAAGAAAGCTCCTAGTGTTGATGGTTTTTCTAGTACTTTTTCAACAAATGTTGAGATATTGTTGGAGTGGAAGTTATCACTGCTATCAAAGAGTTATTCTCTATTGGAAAGCTTTTGAAGCAGTTTAATTCTACTTCTCTCACTATTATTACTAAAACTGCTCATCCTACTACTCTAAATGATTTTAGGCCAATCTCCTATTGTATTGTGCTTTATAAGATAATCACTAAGATTCATTCCAATAGACTTAGTGCTTTACTGCCTATACTCGTTCACAGTAATCAGTCTACTTTTGTGAGTGGTCGCAATATTGTGGATAATATTCTATTGGCTCATGAATTGTTACGGAATTATCGCATACATGCACTGACAACTAATTGTGCCCTTAAAATAGATTTGAGGAAAGCCTACGATTCTATCCAATGGGACTTTGTTTAGGAGGTTCTATCGGGGCTGAAATTTCCCTCAAAGTTCATTCATTGGATTATGGTATGCCTATGAACTTGTTCTTTCTCTGTTATGTTCAATGGTTCATTGGAGGGATATTTTCCTAATTGTAGGGGCCTTAGACAGGGTGACCCCATGTCACCCCTACTTTTTGTTTTGTGTATGGAGTACCTGTCCAGGGCTTTTGATGCTAAACTTCTTGCTTCTTTTCAGTATCATTTTGGTTGTAAATCTCTAAACTTGGTGCATTTATCCTTTGCGGATGATCTGATGATATTCAGTTGCAGTAACCTAGAATCTATCCAGTCTATAAATGGTATTTTGTTGCATTTCTCTGTTGTGTCTGGTATGTGTATAAATGAGGGGAAAAGTTCTATTTTGCTTTGAACCAAGGATGAAGTTAAACAAAATATTCTTAATCTTTTGAAGTTTCAAGAGGTGAGGTTGCCAGTAAAATACTTAGGGGGCTTTTGAAC
The DNA here is from genome assembly GCA_948243855.1 of Flueggea neowawraea. Classification (NCBI taxonomy): domain Eukaryota; kingdom Viridiplantae; phylum Streptophyta; class Magnoliopsida; order Malpighiales; family Phyllanthaceae; genus Flueggea; species Flueggea neowawraea. Next base: position 13,595 of record CAODLS011983835.1, read on the forward strand.
ACTGCTCTGCTTTAATGGATAAGATTTCTTCTAGAATTAATTCATGGACAGGTCAATGTCTTTCTTATGCTGACAGACTTCAGTTAATTGTCTCTGTCTTAAGGAGCATACCGATTTACTGGTGTTCTATCTTTATACTTCCTAAATCCATAGTGGCTGAGATTGATAAGAAGTGCATGTCTTATCTTTGGCTTGGTAAAGATCATGGCTCAAAAAGCCTTGTTGCTTGGGACCTTGTTTGCAAACCAAAGAGGGAAGGAGGTTTAGGCATCAAGGATCTCATTTGCTGGAATAAGGCTGTTATGGGTAAAAGAATGTGGGAGTTGCTTTTTACCAAAAACTCCCTTTGGGCAGTTTGGATTATTAGACAAAAGCTAAAGAAAATAAGCTTCTGGGTATTACCAAGCCTTTAGATTGCAGTTGGGCATGGGGTAATTGTAATATATTGAATTTTGGTGAATTTATTTTTGATGATTTTCCTATTTAATTTGGAAAATAAAATGTAATATCTAGTATTTTTGGATTGATTTTTGGTAATTTTTCTAATTATTTTGAAAAATAATTTTTAAATTGGAAATTTTAATTTTTTGTGTTTTAAATATTAATTGGGTGATTTAAAAAGTTTTTTGAGTGATTAAGTTATTAATTAAATAAGAAATTGTTGAAAATAGAAAAATAAAATCGGAATAGTAGGATGATTGAGTGACGGGTCGTTTTTGCAAATGAAGCAAGTGACATGTCATTTCTCGCTTTGATTCTGTCGTCCGTCCGCTTTTTTGTCGTTCAATGTTGTACAGACCACCAGCTGCAGGTCGTTTGCTTTCTTGTCCCTGTCGTCCGAAGCTTGTTTCTTTCGTTCACTTGTGCAGACCAGAAAGCAACTCCACCGCCCAACACCGCTTAAACACTGACATTTTCACCATTTTTAATCCTGATTTCCACCGCCCATTTCAGACGTTTCTCTTCAGTTATCTCCTTCATTCTTCACTCTAGCACGCCTCCTTTATCTCTCTCTCGATCTCCACTCATTTTCCATCAAGATAAGGAAAGCATTTGTGGATCCTTTCCTTCTCATTTTTCTGTTATAACTTAGCATGACTATTCTTGAATTTTCTGTTTTGTTCATAAACGTTGGAGGAAGTTTGGATTCAATTTTTCGTGATTCTTGGAGGTTCTTAGAGTTGTTTTGGTTGGTTTTTAATGGGTTTAAAACAGTAAACATAGGGATGATTAAAGGTGATGGTTGAATGAAATTTTTCCAATTTTTGTGTATGTATTAGCATTGTTTTTGTTAGCTTGATGATTCTGGAATGTGTTGAAGTTGAGTTTATGATTTTTGGTTTATAGAAGGAGGTAGGGACGTTTGGGATTGGATGAAAAATGGAGATTTACGGGTTTAAATAGTTAAGGGATCATTTGGTGTGTTTTATGAACAAAAGGACCAAAGCTGAAGTTAGACTTAATTCTTGAAATTTTTCAGGGACTGGACATAATATTTTACAGGTGGATCAAATTATAAATTTTAGGAAGTTTGGGTAAATTTGTAAATTTTAAAAGATTGCAGTTAAATGTGTAATTTTAGAAAGTTGGAGGATCAAATATTAAATTTAAAATACTTGGAGGACTAAATTATAAATTCTAAAAAATTTGGGGACTAAGTTATAATTTTTTGACGTCTTGGGGATAAAAATAAAATCTTACAAAAGTCAGAGACTAAACTGTAATTTTACGTATATTTCAATTTTTGAGGTTTTATTATTAGATCTTTGACCAAAATAGGTTTTTCGTCGTCGGAGGAGTATTTGCATTTGCATTGTTGCATTTTAGTACTGTCACAGTACCAGTCTCACATCTTTTATTTCGCTTTGATATAAATGTTTCAGTTTCGTGTTTTGGTCAGCGAGGTCAGCCAGCCACCAGTGGTGCGTGACTGGGCCATTCAACTTAGATTTTCAGGTGAGTGAAATGGCATCTTCAGACACATAAGCTGCGTTTTTTAAACTTATATCATTTTTGCTGTGTCTGAACCTCTGCATGAAATTTGAAAATTTATAAAGAATCGGTAAATCTTAAAATTTGACTTATGTGAAAACCTCTGTTTTGGAAATTAAATTTTGTCTTGGAAATTTTGATGGTTTTTGAAAATAAATATTATGTTTTAATATTTATTTTATTTTCGATAACAACATTTTGTTATGGATTTCATGATATATTCTGTAGAAATTGTTCTTTCTGGATTTAAAAATATATTTCAAGTCAAATGATTTGTTTTGAAATAAATATATTTTCTATGCTAAGTATTATGTTCTGAAGTGAATAAAAGGATTTTTTGTAGTAAACCTTTTGTCTGAAAGTGATTGTATTTTGGTATAAATACTATTTTCAGCAATTTGAATATTTTTAAATAAATGTTTTCGGTAAACACTTCGATATGGGACACCCACGTTACGGGGGTAAACATAACATTTGGTACACCATAGTGAGAACTCAGTTACCAGAGTAGTGGTAACACTCAGCTATCAGGGTAGATGGTAACATGCAGTTACCAGAGTAGGTGGGCAACCCGTGTGTCTAGCTAACACACGTGAACTATATGATTTAGTGGCGAAGTCCACATATATTTTTGTGGCGGAGTCCACGTATATTTTTGGTGGCGGAGTCCACGTATGATATAGTGGCAAAGTCTGCATATGATTCGGATATTGGATCTTGACACTGGTCCCCTGTCAGGTTGTTTGGTGTTATATAATTTTTGTTAAGAAATAATGAATTTGGTGAGACTGTATTATTGCTCATTATCTCGTAGTATATTGTTCTGTAGTTTGACAGGGTATATCTTGCTGGAACACGTGGACTGCAACGCTCGCAGATGTATTTGAGATCAGTTTCTATTTATCACAGCTTTGAGACCCTTAAGGTAGACTGTGTACTATTTTGAACCCCTAAGGTTGTCAGCTGTTAGCCCTTTTGAGTCAGATACAATTTGAACTCTTAAGGTTGCTAGTCATTTTGATCTGATCTAGTCAGCACAGTTTGTAATATAATACGGGTGTATGGCCAATGTTTATCAGCTCTGCTTATCATCCGATGTGATATTTGCATTGCACGATTTTCGATTTTTTATATATGTTTTGGGCCAAACGGTAATTATTGCACGAATACATGTTAAGCGTTTTTTATGGTTTTATCATATGCGTAAACTAAATAAATTTTATGTAAGTTTGTTGTTTGTTTTGGATGCGAACGATTTCGAAACTATTATTCTGTACTTAGCGTGTATACGTATATACACTTATATATCTGTATGCGAAGTTTTCGAATCATTTTCAAAACTGTCTTTGTAAGGCATGTATGAGGCAATCTGGAGTATCATTTCCTCACTAAGGATTCTTACCCATTTTTCTATGTTTCTTGAATGTTTTCCTTTATCTTATTTCACATGTTCTCTTTTGGCAATCGGCGATCGTTCAGTATATTGTACCTAGTGAGGCGTTCCACTTGACAGTAAGTGCCCTTTTGATTCGGGCTTTGTTTGTTTTTGGTTAGAACTCCACACCAGGTTGTTGTTGGGTTATTGGAGTCTTTTGGAATTTTACATTATTGACATTATGAGTTCGTTTTGTATAACAGGTTATATGTACTTATACTTTCAGTAGAAAGTGTTTTATTAATTTATAATTGGTTTAATAACTATTAAAATCGAATAAGTTGGTTAGAATGTCTGATCTCTGAGGCTTGTACGAGATAAGCCGAACTTCCACAGACGGTTCACCCTGTACGCCAGTCGCTGCCCAATTTTGGGTCGTGACAGTAATCTACTAAAACTCAGAAAGGAATTTTGTAGCAGCTTTCAATATGACTTGGGGGATGGTAAACTCTTCTCATTCTGGTCTGATCCTTGGTTCCGGGGTATGTCTTTATCAAAAGCTTTTCATCTCATTCATATTCTAGATTCTGATATTCCTAAAATTGCAATTGTGGCTGATGTTTGGAAGCATAATGAATGGATATTGCTTGATCCTCTAGATGATGAGACTAAGGCAGCTTGGAGGGAGATTTCTCAAATTTCTCCCTGTGCACTCAGATATGATAGAGTTAGATGGATGCATTTTGTTTCTAGCTATACTATCAAAAGTGCTTGGAATGCTATATGTCCAAAAGCAACTATTGTTTCAAGGTATAAACTTGTTTGGGGGACTGGTTTCGTTCCGAAATTTAGTTTTATTCTTTGGCTTGCTTTGCACAATAAATTGACTGTTAAAACCAGAATATTCAGTTGGGGGATTGTTCAAGATAATGTTTGTGTATTCTGCAACACTGCTGAAGAAATTGTTGATCACTTATTCTTTACATGTCCTTTCTCCTCTGCTTTATGGAATCTAGTTCTTGCCAAGCATAATATTCACAGGTGTATCCTCCCTAGGCGTCGAGAACTCAACTAATTTTCTAAGAAAACCATAGGGAAATTTAAAATCCAGAATTACAGGCGTATCCTTTTTGTTGGCTCAATCTACTGGGTATGGAAGGCTCGAAATGATTTGATCTTTCAACATAAATCTTGGATTGTTGACCAGTTGTTTGGTAATGTGGAAGAAAGTATTACATTGAATTTAGGTAGTTAGTTGTACTCTACTGTATAGAATATTGATGTTTTGTTATTGAGTGTTGTATAGATTGTATTTGATTTTTTGGCTGTGTTGTAAAAGCTGTTGATTTGCTTTTAATTTTTTATCTCTCTATTCAGATGTGAGTCAGAGTTTGGTAAGGGATTATGAATGAATTGACAATTGTGGCTCTAAACTCTCTACATTTTTTGCTCATAGTGGAATATATATTCTATGATTCTTACAAAAAAAAATTGACTCCAAAAGCATAAGAAAATTAACTTCTAGATTCATTCTACAATTTTCTTTGAACGCAGTTGTAAGACATATATAATTGCAATTTGTATGCTTGATTCTGTTTGCATCATCAGATATGTAGAGTCAAAGTTAGGAAACCAAAAAATGGTTTCCCTTATGCAGTCTTGCATAGAATGAAATTTAATCTAGTTTAGAGAAGTTGTAATTGTCATTGACTAATAAATATTGATTAAAGAATATTCACAATTGCTATATAATTCATGGTTTTGTAGCTGGTGCATCTCAAGAATCACATCATGGAGTTAGGCGGCCAGAGTTTGCTCGGTTATATCTCACCATTCATCACTAACCTGAGCTTTCTCAAATTCATTGATCTCCAGAACAACAGCTTATGCGGTGAAATCCCACAAGAAGTTGGTAGATTATTTCGACTGGAACAGTTTATTCTCAGCAACAACAATATAGGAGGAGAAATTCCTGTAAGCATTGCCAATTGCTCACAGCTCAGAGCAATACGGTTGGCATCTAATAAGATTTTCGGAACCATTCCTGAAGAGATTGGTTCTTTGGAAAAGCTTGAACTTCTTTTGCTTGGAACAAACAATCTGACAGAAGTAATTCCATCTTCCATTAACTACATTTCCGTGCTCAACGAATTTTCTATATCAGTTAACAGTATAGAGGGAAATATTCATGAAAGCCTAGGCAGACTAACAAACTTAACTTACTTGGCTATAGGATTGAATAAATTATCTGGTATACTACCTCCATCCATTTTTAACATTATATCTCTTAATCTCATTTCAACTGCACAAAACCAACTTCGTAGAACTCTACCAGCCCAAAAATTTGGCATTGGTATAAACATATTCTCTGGACCAATACCAAAATCGTTTTCCAATTGTTCTCAATTGGAAATATTTGACATATTTCAAAACAATTTTGTGGGGCAGGTTCCAAATGATCTTGGAAAACTGCAAATTCCCTGGAGGCTTCAACTTGGCAAAAATAATCTCGGAAGTAGCTCAATAGATGACTTGGTTTTCATTAAGTCTTTAAGAAACTGCAGCAATTTGCAAAACCTGGACATGAGGAGAACAATTTTGGAGGTATTTTGCCCAAGACTAATGCCAATTTATCGATTCAACTCAATTATCTCTTTCTTGGAAGAAATCCATTTTCTGGAATTATTCCTTCTGGATTGGACAACCTTTCAAATTTAATTGTCCTGGCCATGCAACATAACCCTTTCACAGGTTCGATTCCCTCTTATATTGGAAGGTTTCCACATCTTCAAGGGCTGGCTTTAGATGGAAATAGATTATCAGGCCAAATTCTAACTACTTTAGGCAACCTCAGTCAACTCCTTGCACTCAACATACATCACAATGAATTAGAAGGTAGAATTCCTTCAAGTATTGGAAATTGCTAACAATTATATCAACTAGATGTCTCTGAAAATAATCTACTTGGAGAGATACCACCAGAGATTCTACAAATCTCTTCTTTGCCACATTCTTATTTTATCACAAAACTTATTGACAGGCAACCTTCCTGCTGAAGTGGGAAGTTAACTGATATACATGCACTAAACATATCAGAAAACAATTTGTCAGGTGAAATTCCTACAACCATTGGAGACTGCATAAATTGGAAGTATCTTTTTATGCAGGAAAATTCATTCAAATGAACCATACCTTGATCTTTGACTTCCTTAAGAGACTGCATAAATTTGGAGGGTGCATAATGCAGAGCAACTCAAGCTGTAGAAGTAATTAGTCATCCATGCCTTGCAAACTTTTCTGTTGATGTATCTATAAAGCAAGCATAAATAACGAGTACAACCTGTTGCTTAACAAACCTCACAAACATAAAATCAATGTTCCACCTATTACATGTTTGGAAGTAGTTTGTTTATCAAGTCTTGTTAATGGAGTCGCAGTCTAGGTTTCAGATCTTTAGCTGTGGGCTTTTTGTTTAGTTTTTGTCTTGCTTTGCTTAATGTCTATGTTGTGTCTTGTTAGTTTATTTATCAAGTCTCTACTAACAATTTTCTTCCTCCAGAAAATCATGGGTTAAATTCGTTTGGCCACATGATCCAGTTTTGTTTAGCTATGTGTAATGCTCATTTGATTTGACATTTGTAATCATACTCACTTCTCTCAATCATTTAAACAAAAATAAAAATTCGTCGATTCTTAATACATATTTCAATATATGCACTAAATAAATTAATAAATAACACATAAATTAATAAATTTAAAATATATATAAATAATAGCTAACACATTCAACACATCTATTTTAAAATTTATTAATTTATTTGATGTATATATTAAAAATATTTAAGAATTAAAAAATATTTTTTTATTAATATATTTATAACATATTTAAGAAAAATAATTTTTAAATTTTTAAAATATATTTTAATTAGTAGATTAACCTTCGAAATTTTAAGATATTACATACACATTTTAAAACTTAATTTTGAGAGTTAATAAAATACAACTTTACATAAATACTCTTCCTTAAAAGTCATTCCAAATAAATTTTTACCTCTCTCCCACTTCTCTCTCTCTTCTTCTTCTTACTCCCCACCTTCTTCCTCAGATCTATAGAACTCACACATAGCAAAGATCTCTCCCTGCAATTTTAGATCTAAATCGACAAAAACATGATAGAGTATACATTACACGCAAACAACAGATCTGATAATCAATTTCGTTTTAGCATTTCAACAGACCTAGAAATCAAAAACAACGAAAGACCAAACATGAGACCAAACATTTACGTCAGCCCCGCTTTCAATTCTTTCTCATGTAAAAATCAAATACTTGAAAAGCTAAGCTGAGGAGAGAACAATGAAATTATGATTACACCCAAAATCCCATATGTGTTTGTCTCAAAATCTTTAACTTTCTCAGCAACCAAACTCACCGTCTCTGCCCACCCAAAATCCACAAAACCCCTAAACTCTGCTCTCACCATCTTCACACAAATGCTTCTGTACCCACAAAAAGTAGACGTCTTTATGTCTCATTTTTCTGTACTCTCATACACCTCTATTTGACGTGTGGCAGGCTCACCAAAGCTACGGATGCTTTCTATCAGATGAGGAAACGCAATCTTGTCCCCATCTGACCTCATTGTTGTCGTCAAGCACGCTAGGAACACACCCAGCCACCGCGCGTCGCATTTCAACAATAGAGGAGACGACGTCGCTTTGCTCATCGGTTCTGGAAGAGAAGATGTCGTCGGCACCAGTAGATGAGACGTCGTCGCTTTGTCGTTGGTGCATTAGGGTTCTGTCGGTGGGCTCCTGAAGCGTGCAAGTTCATGGAGGAGATGTTAGCGTTCTTTCGAATCCTCATACTTTAACTTGCAAGAAATTAATTTGTGTGTTTCTTCTTTTGTCTGCAACAAGAGAGAGAGAGAGAGAGAGAGACAAACAATTCATGGATGAGAGGAGATGTTGGCATTTTTTACTTGCTTTTTAGATTTGGCATGTGATGACATGGGTTTTTATTTTTAATTGTAAGATTTCAATTGGATGTGGTGAAATAGGTCTTTTTAATTGTAAGATTACTCCTGTAAACAGTGATTTTTTATTTGTAAGATTTCTGGTTTTTTTAGATTTGGGATCTGGCTCTGCTCTGCTTTGATTTGTGTTTTTGTGTTTCTTTACTTTTGTAATGCATTCTTGGTCTGCTGATTTCTGAAGTTTTAGAGAAAGAAAGATACCCGTGAGGGTAGCCTGGCGAGAAGGTGTGACTCTTGTTCGTACGACATGAATTCGAGTTGGAACAACGATAAATTTATTGTCGTGGATCCGTGTCGTGCACTAGATTAAAAAATTCCTGGAAACTTGATTCACTGCGATACTATGGTAATCTCACTAGTGTACGAGACCAAGTCCGCTGCCAATATCAGCTATGTCTCTCGGGAGCATTCAATAACAAAGAGGTAATACCTGCATGATAACACTTAATAAGAACATACTACTATTGGTCGTCTAAAAAAAAAGAGAAAGAAAGATGACAGATTTATGGTTGGAAGGAAGATAAATACGTTCAAAATATGAAAAATTGAATGGTCAGTTTTGATTTCAATTGTGACTTGATTTTGATTCCATCTGCCACTCCTGTAAACATTACTTTTTTATGTTCTTGGAAACTCAGAATCAAGTTTGAATGAGAAATTAGGATTCTTATGATTGGTGGTCTTAAAAAATAAAAAATATATTTTTATTTTTAAAAATTTATTTAAAATTGACCATGAAATACATTAATAATTTATTAATAAATTATTAATAAAAAGACTAAAATATAACCTATTTTTTTATCTTAAAAATATATATATAATATCTTCAAAATATAGAAATTGACTTATTAATTAGAATATATACTTAAAAATTATTTTTCCTATTAATTATTTATGCATAGCTGGATCGCCCGTCATATTCACACACTTCCTCAAGTAGGACCGTTCTGTTTCTACACTTCAACTGTACTACTGCTTCCCTGATAAGTTAACACGTCACTGTAGATAACCCCTTCACGGCCGCTTGATTAAAATCTAACGGTCTTAATTGAACAATAAGAAAAAGTACACGTAGGACTTCCAATCACAAGCTGGTCTTTTCCACTACGGAGCGGATGAAGAAATCAGTGTCACTCCAAACCAAACCAAACCAAACCACCACTACCACTACTCTTCTACTTCAAACCCCAACTCAAAAACCCTCAATGACCGGTGGTGGAGGCGAGGCTCCTCCGCATCCGGCGGATAATAGAGGCGGTGAATTCCTCCTATCCTTACTTCAACGCCCCGCTCAACCGCCCCCATCTCAAGTCCCATCTCCGCTTCTTTCGCCTCCAGATCAGCTTCTCCAACAGCACCAGAACCAACACTTACATCAACAGCAACAACAGCAACAGTCTACTCTCGATCTTGATCCTGCCGTCGCTGCCGTGGGTCCCAGTTTTCGGTTCGCGCCTCATCTTTGGCAATCTAAAGGCCGAGATCTTCCGTCGTCTCCTTGGCCCCACAGTATCTCTTCCTCTCCTCCTGGTTTTCCCGGGTTTCCGCAAAACCATTGGCCGAATTCCTCTCAGCCAACCGAGGATTTTCAGAGATTAGGGTTTCCGGGGTTCGATGGAAGGGGTGACAATCTAATTCACCATCTTCTCAAGTTGAACCAGCAACAGCAACAGCTTGAGCAGAAGTTACAGTTCAGTTCGTTTCGGAACGATGTGCCACAGAATCGTAGCACCGAGGTTTTGTTGAATGCGAATTCGAATGTCAATTTGGTTAAGGAGGGGAATTTGAATTTGGATCGGGGAGGAGGGAGCGGGAGAGGCACGCAACATCATGGAGGAAATCACCGGCCGGCTCCTCCCGGGTTTAAGCCGAGAGGAGGAGGAGGAGGGAATTGGGATCATGGGAGTAGGAGAGAGTTAGACCATAATGTGGGTAGGGGAAAGGGTAATCATGGCGAATTCAGTAGTAGGAATGTATATTTGAATGGGGAAGAAGATAGGTCAAGGAGTGGTGGGATTTTTTCTGAAGTGGGCTTAACGAAACAACTTGATCGGCCAGGGCCTCCTGCCGGGAGAAATCTTCATTCTGTTTCGGGACTGGATGTTGAAGAATCTTTCTCGAGGTTGGAAGCTGAGGGCGGTGATGATGGTCATGAGTTGGATGAGGCTGGTGAGGAGCTTGTTGATTCCTTGTTGCTTGATGGGGAAGCTGATAGCAAGAAAGATAAGAAGCAAAATTACCATCATCGCGAGGTGAAAATATAAAAGTTTATTTATTTAGTAACATGTAGTGTATCAAACGTACAAGATCGCGTGAGGTGAAAATATATGATTGTTTTATATGAACCTCCCCTAGACTCGATTGTTGGTCAATGTTCGGTTAGTTTATTAAGCCTTTCTTTTTGTCTAGTTTATTAATAGATGTAATTGCTGAAATTGGAAGTTTGTTAAAATTTTGAGAATATGGGATTCACTAGTGATTTTTAACGATCAGGATTACAGATTGGATAGCAGAGGACAACACATTCTTAGCCAAAGAATGAGAATGCTTAAAAGACAGATGGTATGCCACAGAGATATAGACAGATTGAATGCTCCCTTTTTAGCGATTTATGAGTCATTAATATCACCAGAGGAAGAAAAGGCAAAGCAGAAGCAATTGTTAACATTATTGGAGACACTGGTCAATAAGGAGTGGCCAGAAGCTCGGTTGTACCTCTATGGTTCATGTGCAAGTTCTTTTGGTGTCTTAAAGAGTGATATTGATGTTTGTCTTGCTATGGAGGACACAGATGTCAATAAGGCTGAAGTCCTAACAAAATTGGCAGATATTTTGCAATCAGATAACCTCCAAAATGTGCAGGTGATTTAGCTTCCTTTTTGTTTTTTATTTGGTATGCATTTTTGAAGTTGGCAATTAGGTTTCCATTTGTTTTCATGATGAAATACAGATCAGCTATATTGTAAAAGTCCAGGAGAAAAATCATCAACTTGATCAATTTCCATGGACTTTGCCTATGTGTGTCGAACTGCCTATTTATCCTTTTGAGGCATCTTTGTTTAAGTTCTTATATATAATTATTTTTCAGGCACTGACACGAGCTAGGGTGCCCATAGTAAAGCTCATGGATCCGGTTACTGGAATTTCCTGTGACATATGCATAAATAATATTTTGGCTGTCGTAAATACAAAGCTTCTTCGAGATTATGCACAAATTGACGAGAGATTAAGGCAGTTGGCTTTTATAGTGAAACACTGGGCAAAGTCAAGAGGAGTC
>CAODLS011984299.1:0-11037 GCA_948243855.1 Flueggea neowawraea
TCGAGCTGCCTGCGGAGTCTTGTCAACCAATGCACCTCCACTTGTTGCATCTATCATATTTCTCTCCATTGATAGAAGCCCTTCATAGAAATATTGGATAAGCAAATGTTCACTAATCTGGTGATGCGGACAACTTGCACACAATTTCTTAAAACACTCCCAATACTCATGTAGTGACTCTCCACTATATTGCTTTATCCCACAAATTTCTTTTCGGATGCTAGTTACTCGTGAAGCTGGGAAAAACTTCTCCAAAAATTGCGTCTTCATCTTATGCCAGGTAGTGATGCTTCCGGATGGCAGGTAATAGAACCAATCTTGAGCGGCTTCTTTTAAGGAAAATGGAAAAGCCCTCAGCTTAATTTGGTCTTCAGAAACACCATTTGGTTTCATGCCCGTGCACACCAAGTGAAATTCTGTCAAATGTTTGTGTGGGTTCTCTCCTGCAGTGCTGCGAAATTGAGGCAATAAATGGATTAACCCATATTTTAGCTCGAAAGTTGCATTGGCATTCAAGTCTGGATAATTTATGCAATGGGGTTGTTGGATTAAGTCTGGCGCAGCAAGCTATCTCAGTGTAAAATTTTCAGCCATATTCCCTTCTTGTTCAGTGTCAACAGTCTCAATCTCAGCTACTTCAAATTCTATAGCAGCAATCTCTACCTTTGGTTCTGTAGCAGGAAATTGTACTGGAGGCGTAGTTTGGCTCTGTGAATTGTCCAATTGTCTGTTTTTGGACTCCTTTCGTAGTTGTCTAGCAGACTTCTCAATCTCAGAATTGTATTGTAAATCTTTTTGCTGCGAAGAACGTGTGGCGTACATAAGCTAGAAAAGCTCCCCGGCAACGGCGCCAAAATTTGGTGGTGCTGTCACCTGCAACAAAATTAAAACCACACTCAACACACTAAAATGAAGTTAGTAGTGAGTATGGGTTGATCCCACGAAGAGCTTTGTTAATGTACGCAAGCAGAAATAGTAACAAATGGGGGTTTTAATAACTAATAGAAATCATTGGTTACGAAAGTAATAATTTAAAAAGAACAAAAATAAATAAAAATTACGAGAGTAGACTCAATGAATGAAAGCATTGGTCTTCGGTAACTATCACCATTGGAATTTCGGTTGATCATCGGCACGAAAAATATTCAGTTAACCATTGAAATATTCGTTTCGTAATTAATTTACCTGTCTTTTCTTATGATTAATTAACCAGAAACATGTATTCTAGCTAATTCGTATTGCCTAACAACCTAGATACAATCTCAAATTTAATTAGACAATAGCAGTAAGATCAAGAAAGACAACGAAGCAAGACAGTGCACATACGATGCTGCATTTAATCCAGTTGAATGATTCTCCTAAGAATTATTGTTCTAACGTAGTAACAATAATTCCTAGTTGCTACTTTAGTCGAATGAACCACACAATTACGGATGCAGTATTCAACCTAGCAATAGACTGTAACAATCAATAAACTAATTGACCACCTTAGTAATCAACTGATACAATCATAAAATTTGCAGCAGATAAACATTCAATACTTGAATAAATTAATAGAATTCAATGAAAACAATAAGCCTCACAATTTTATTCCAATGCTTCAAGGTTACCTCCAACCAAGGGAAAGAGTTTAGTGGCTAAAAGCCATCACAAAAGACACAATATTGGTGCTGTAAATGTTCTTCAAAAAACCCAGCCAAGAAAGACGTTATTGGCTGCTGACAAGAAGAAGAGATGATGAAAATTACCATAAGTCTTTTGCTATATATATGCTAAAACGTAAAAAAAAAAAAAGTTTTTGTAACTCTACAATCCCTATTTCTTCTCTCAAAAACACGTGTCAATCAATTAGCTAAAAACCCCAAGATATCTGTTGAATGAGTCTTTTTGTTTCCTTAAAACTTTGGCTTTGAAATTTAAAATTCGGAATTTTCGGCTTAGGATTCTTCAGGTTAAGCATATGCACACTCATCTGCTGCAATCCATCCCTTCAGCTTATTTTCATATATCTTGCGTGTTTCATCTTTAAACTGTCCAAAATTCATCAAAATGCTAAAATTACTGTCTTGATAGCAAAAGATAGTAAAATACTTAAGATAGTAAAAATAAGCACACAAACATAGGGAATTAATATTAAAATTTATACGAATTAAGCAACACATCATAAACTTCAAGCATTAAAGTTTAAATTAAGTTCCAATGAGAATGGCTTAATAATGTGGGTTAAGTAGATACCAGCACAAATAATACTTGTCTAATTCAGCTCATTTATAAGTTAATATATTCATTGTTTGCACTAAACCATTAGGTTATTTTTTAAAAGGCGACTCAAGCATCAATTACACAAAAGGTTAAGAAATTTTGAAATTGGGGCCTAAAATTTAGTGACCCATGCTAAGACCTCAAAGATTTTAAACATAGAGACGTATGCCTCAACTATAAAAATTTATCGATGAGTTACAAGGCAACGATAAAAAAGAGAGAGAGAAAATCTTAGATAATTAGGAGACTGTAAAAGGTAATTTGCTACCATTTGTGGTGTTTCGTTTGTGGTTACTACTTACTGCAAATGATTGTCATTCCAATAAAATCCAAAGTTGAGAGAGTGAGGTGTAGGAAGAGGCAATTTGCATTCCTAGCTAGCCTTGCCACTACAAATATGACTTGACCTGTTATGGCAATAATGCTTGAAAGTTTGGACGTACTGGACTGGTAATATATAGCTGATAGTGTAGTGTTACCCCGTACTTGACTTTAATGCATTAACTTTGATAATGCTTTTGAGTGTGAGGGGACGTGTCTAGGTAATATGCATATCATTTTTTTTTTGTTGATCTGAAAGCAATGTTTCGACTTTGAATTCAGTACTTGGTAGTCGTTAAAATTCGATTCCTAGACTTGTTTAAACCTTTTGATAAGTCATTCTATTTGTTTTTACCGGCACATTTAACATTAAAATTTATTTTAATATTAATAAATTTTATGTCTATTGATTACTCGTTTAAATTTGCAACATGAGTTTTCATGGGATTTGCAGTTCTGCCAATAGAGAGTTCAGTTTCTCTCTGTCCGGCCGTGGCTTAAAGCCTCTAGCACTGTTTATATGATTTCGGCTGGCATTCTGTATTAAAGTGAACCCCAGAGGATTTTGTTAACTGTTTTTTTATCTGCTTTTAGCATTTTTAGATCATATTCATAATTATCTTAAAGATTCACAGAACCAACATAACGAAGAATCTGAATAAATGCTCAGATTGAAACGAATGGCAATTTAGGCACCAAAGTAGGTGGATGTTTTTGTACTTTTTCTTTCGTTTAAAGAAAGAACAATATATGCAATGCTGCTGACTCCATTACTCAGTGGAATCGATGCTCTGTATTTATGTTTGAGTTGTTTTTTTATGACTAAGACTAACCCATTAAAATGTGACATTACAACATTGGATTTGTCACTTCGCCATATTCAAACCCAATTTTTTTTGGATTAAATTATTTGTCGTTCTTGAAGTATAATGTAATTTCTTTTGCGGTTCCTGAGTTTTGAAAAAATTCATTTGCAGGATAACAAAATAGCTTTTTAAGGGACCGTAAAATGAGTGTTTTCAAAGAGTTCAAGGACTGCATAGGAATTTTTTCAAAATTAGACCTCAAAAGATATTACACTATGCCTAAAAAACCGCAAAAAAAATTATCCCATTTATTTTTCTTCTTTTTCGTTGAATAGTATCTTTTATATCAATTAAATTAGTGCTACCGAAAGAAGAGGGTTTAGAGAATAAACGGCTAAATGATTAATTAAGGAAGGCCTCGTATTTGACTCCTGATCATTTTTATATGAAAATTCAAAGCTTTGTTAGCAGCAGAAAGCAAATTTTTTTTATAAGTAGCAGAAAGCAAATTTAACAAGAAAAGCAATTTAAGATTTAATTTTGATTTAGAGGACACCCTATAAACATCATAGATGTATGGGAGATTGTTAGTGTTCTATTTACTTTATATACATTGCAGCACCACAAATTGTACTCATTATAAGCATTTGATGTGACAATTGATAATAATCACAGTACTGAATTATGTTCCTTAATTATAAAACAGACTAAAATACAAGGATTTTAGTGACACTTATGCCTTTATTTTGTTGCCTTAAAACATGTTTTTCTTCAGTAATTTTGTTCTAAAAAATAAATGTATTCAAAGATAGGCATATGTTTCCTACAAATTTGTCTTCTCTTTTCGAGCCATTTATGCCACAATTT
This sequence comes from Flueggea neowawraea, assembly GCA_948243855.1. NCBI lineage: Eukaryota > Viridiplantae > Streptophyta > Magnoliopsida > Malpighiales > Phyllanthaceae > Flueggea > Flueggea neowawraea. The sequence continues at coordinate 4,257 of CAODLS011984299.1, forward strand.
AGGGATGGATTTTCAATCCTTGGTTAATTCTTCCATTTCACCCAAAATGACTGGGTTTATGGTTATGAGTATTAGCATACATTATATTTAATTATGACTCTTCGAACATTTTATAATAGAAAATAATCCACATAGCTATACCCAATTAAAGTAAATTGTTATTTTTCACTCTCCCTCTCTTTTCCCAAGAAAAAAAAATATGTTCTAACAAAAGTGCCACATCCATCATTACAAGTTTCCTTTCTTCCTTTTCCCCCAAAATTTTCAGAAATAAAGCCAAACCCTTTTGTGAAAATAAGAGTGAATTATGAGAGACAAAATAAAATGGCCTTCTAACATAATCATTGAAGCATTCATATAGCTAAAACAAAACCCAAAAAAAGAAAAATCCAACAAATGGATGAGAGAAAGTTTGGAAATAGTCCACTAAAATCCAATTCTGGCATCAACCAAATACAAAATAAAAAGTTTATTCTTGAAATCTGTTGTCAGTTGGCAACAACTAATAAATCTGGTTTAGAGAAATGGGTTATAAACATTTTCATGAAAGGGGTGGAGCAGAAGGGGTCCTGGTGTTGGACATGTACTCGTTTTTTTTTTGAAATCTGTTGGACATGTACTTAGAAAGAGCATTAGTGAAAGCAAAAGTTTATGTCTTAAGTTGGGTTAATATCGAATTTGATAATTAATGCAACAACCCATATGGTCATTGAAGATGGAATTAATCATGACTGACCCAAAAGAAAAGACCAAAATGAAGCAAGATATTAAAAAGCAAGGTAGGCAAAAAAAGTGGAAATCATCATTACTTGATTAAGAATTTTAATCCCTCTACTAATCAAAAGTAAAAGTAACTTTCCGACTAGCGATTACAGGGATTTCCAAAGTAAAGTACACTCTTTTTGGGTATTATCATGATAATAATTCTGTCATGATTGGTACCAAAATTCTCAATTGTTGAAATTAAACAGAGTGGAATGTCTTTTACCTTAATTTTATTGCCATAGTGGGGACAAATCGGATAAATCTTGACATTAAAGATACGAGTAATCGATTACTCTTACAAAGACGAAATTGTTAAATCTTGGCAACAATTAATAGAGAGTCTTGCTTTGAAGATTCAAGTTTATCATTCCTTTATCATTGAAAGGTGTCATAATGACAAGGCTTGTGATCAATTAGACCCTGAATTGATAGTTTAACCACCCAAATGCCTCTTATACAGAGGTCCAATGACCATAAAATTAGCCCTCCTTGTCTTAATCACAAAGTATTTTTATATCTACTTTATATCCGCAATTACTCTTAATTCTCTATTAAGACTACTGTTTCAAATCTTTAACTCACTAAAGCCAAAACCGTCTGAAATTACGTAGTCAAGCTCTACATTACGCACAGACGTGTTGTCACCGGGAAGTTCAGATCAATGTTTATGAACTGTTTGATATGAATACACAGTGCTGTGCAAGTGTGCATGGATGAGGTTACACACATGTACAGATGAATAATTGGTAAAGCCCGTGAATGAATTGAACCATCCCTAGCTTAACTACACTTTTGAACTGGCACGCACTATTTTTTAGCGACAATTCGGATCAGTACTGCTACTCCCTAGTAGCCTCATACTTGATTTGATGCACAAGCCCCAAGTTCCATATCAAGCTCATTTTCATTTATATTGGACGATCCAATTCAACATCTAAAGACTTCTATTACCATTCACTTATAATCTAATAATATTAAAGTCGTCTCTAGGGATCAAATCAATTCCTGTTAATGATTGTAGAGTTGTCTCTATTGATCTATTTTGATCAAAAGTACATTATTCCTATAACTATCCCAAGGACTCCAATCACTTGGTGAGCTCAACATCGGGATCTGGCCAACTCAACCAGCCACTTTTGCTCAGTGGTCGCTATTGATCGAGTCGACGACGATGAACGGATCTAATTACGGGCTCAAAATATGGCATGCACACAAAATATTTTTACCAGAATCTCCCGGTTAAGAAAAAGAGAAGAAGAAAACAGAAAACTGTGGATTTATATTTTTCGAATTTTATTTATTTTTGTTGGATTTCAGGGACAAAAGACTGGCTACGAACAAAAGCCAGAGACTCTTGGCGACGAAACATCAAATGCTTGGCAATGAACTCGTCAATTGCGCGTTGAAACTCTTCATCACTTAACTCGTCCTCCGGACACAAATTCTCTCGGTCCGACCTCGCCGGTTTCTCCGTCTCTGACCGCTGCAGGATCTTTTTTTTCTTCTGCTTTACCTTCGCATTCTCTCTCTCCAACTTCTCCGACTTCGTCCTCCTGTACACTCTCGGATTATCCGTATCTGAATCCGAGTCCGAAGACGCTGAGTCCGAATCAATTTGCGGATCCTCGCGCGTGTGAACAATCGCAGTCGGTTCTTGAGAGAGGATAATCTCTTTGTCCTGATACACAACCTCATCCGTCACTACCGGAACGTCCGGCAACGGCTTCGGAGTGTTCTTCATGAGCTCGTCGTAAAGCTCGGTGTCTGTATTGTCGTCGCCGAGATTATCGGCGGAGAACCTGCCGGATTTGGCGAAGAGAGTAGCGATTATGACATTGCAAAGCAGGAAGACGAAGGGAGAACTGGCGACAACACCGGCGAGCCAACGGATGAAGTCGCCGGAGATCTTAACGACAAAAGGAAGCCTGTTAAAGATCCAGAGGAGAAGAAGCAGAGCCAAACAGAGCTCTAGAAAGCGCAAAAGCTTGGTAATGCTCCGAAAGTGAGTAAAACTTGCTTTCTTCGCTTTCATGTTGTTGCAATCCAACGAATCCATGTGTTCTTGTTTGGATGGGACCGGTTTTCACAGCATTTGAAGGCTGCTGAATTGGAAGAAAAAAGGACTATGTAATCATTAATGGAGATGTAGTAGAGAGTGAGTGAGTGAGGACTGAATGAACCCTTTCTGGGGACAAAACTTGGGCTTTTATAGGCAGCCGCAAGAAACAGACAATTAAGTAGTACTTGAGGAAGAAATTAATCAGAGTTTGTATTAAGTGTCCTAATCTGGATGGACCCTTTCTTCAGACAAGCCGTGCATTTTCGACTCATCAGGTGGGCTCCAGCTTTACCACGTGGAATTTTCTTTTATTTAATATTTTTTGTTTTTATAGGGTGATAGGAGGGTAATAAAGTAAATAAGAAAGTGAATTGGTGATGGGATCAAAAATGGTTCACGTGAGGTGTGTGTAATTATGTGGTCCTCCACAAAGGTTTGCGCACGGGGAATTCCAGTAAAATGACATATTTGTCCCTACGTATTGTCCTGGCAGGGCAGGCATTTCCTCGTTTCTGTTCTTTTTCTATGCCATATTCTACTCTAATTCCCAACAGTTCTTCTCAATTATCTTGGAGCTACCCACCCATTTGTTACCTATCCATCCACACCATCTATTTTAATTATCACTTCACCCTCAATTTTTGACACAGTTATATGATTATTCGATACACAAATTCAATTTTCGTTGTCATAGATCTAATCACTGTTAATTATACGAATTGTCATCTCTATTAATTACCTTGTAAATTAAACAAGACATCATCCATTTGTTTTCTGGGTTCAAATTTGTCTCTGAAAGTGCATGTATTCGATCTCAATGACTCGGTAAAAATGTCGGAAGCATCCAAGCAGAGTTGCAGAGGAGTTGGAGAGAAGACCTCTTTGCGTGGGCGTAGAATTGATACTGACTGCGTAAACCACAACACAGCAGTTAGAGAGGGGATTGTGTGGCATGTCTAATCACGTGGCTCTGAAACCCACTGCACGAAGACTCAGTTTTGACGAGTTTAATACAACTCCAACCAAACCAAACCAGTCCCCTTTGTTTCACGGTTCACTTTTGCAAACACAGAAATCCCTATTTTTATATTCATCCTTTGCCTTCGCACCCTCGAGCAAGGATTGTGTGTTGTCAGACACGCCACTCCACTGTGTGTGCTCCAATTTAATTACCAAAACTCTTTGTTTCAGTGTCTTTAGCTATGCGTTTTATTTTATTTATAGAAGGGAAAATAAAATAGATTTGAAACAGGGTGGTTTTGCATGTGTGGGTTGATGAAGTTTCTAAAAAAGCAGTAGGTGGGGAAGTGTGGAGCTGTGTGTGAGACTGAGAGAGTGAGTACTTTGAGTCCTGAACTGATCTAGTTCACTCCAGATCGAGTTTGCGACGCTACCCTGTCATGGTTACATTTCTTTTTAGCGTCTATTTCTCCCAAATTTACCCAACATTTTTCTTTTCTTTGTCTTCTCCATTCCCTCCCTCCACGTGTTGCTCTTCCCAACCTTCCTTCCAAGGACCGCCCCCCTCTCTTCATTTTACTTCCAAGTTCCAACCCATAATTCACCTTCTCAACTTCATTCATTTTATTTATTCTCACGGATAACCTGATTTTGTAACTTTTTATCGTTAAGATAATTTAGTATCGATGAGCTACAAACTTATTAATTAGTATCTCAACTTCACTAACCACTTTTGATAATAACAAACACCAACTCGCCGCGAACACTACAAATTTTATTTGGGTGGTTAAAGGGTAAGAAGTCGATGGAAATATTTTTTGTTGCATTAACATAAAATATGAGGAAAACACAGCCGACTGAGCAGTTTTAATTTGGCAAAATATGGTGCAGTAGTTTCATTATTCGGCTGCATTATACTCAAAGCATGACGCATGTGAATGGGCTCCATTTTTATTCCTCATTTTCCGCTGTTTTGGCTTTACCATTGATCTCTTTGCTCTTTCTTTATATCAATTATCTAAAGCTGTTTCACCTATAATCTATATTATCCCATCCCATATATGCATGACATTGAAAAAAATAAATTATTGTTTGATGAATAAATTAAATAAATACGATATATCTAGCGGTGGAAATTGGGTTTTATGAAATCTGCAGAAATGTCCATGCTTCTGGATTGGATGAATTCCAAGATAGTGATTTTGATTCAAATAAAGTAACTTTCTTCTCTTTCCAAACAACATATAAATGGGACTTTGCTTGCTTGTAAAGATCGGGTATGTGTAAAGGTTCTTCAGAGATAATTATTAGGTAATGGAAACTTGACATTGAACTTTATAAATTGCTATTCTTTTTTTTTTTCTCTTTTGTGCATATTAAAATTATTCCCTCAAGTATTTGAACAAGACATTGTGATTAAGAAAAGAGTAATGATATCACTCTATTACAGTTTTCGGTGATAGCATATTAGTATCATATTCTAGTACACTTGTAAACACGAATTGTTGCACACGATGCGACACTGATTTATTCTCTTCAGTGATCTTACGTGAATAACGCGGTTTAAACACCATGCATGGCCGCAGGTGCCACTGAAAGGAAATCCATGAACATCCATCAAAATTTTTGCTTTTCACTAAAGAGGATAAAGCAAAGCACAATATCTTATCGATCTTTGTTGTGGTCATTTTCCTTCTGGGGACATTGTTATTGTCACATGTTTCTGTTCCATTTCCCGATTCACTTGTGTTTTTCTAACATCCTACGAGCCCATGATTGGGCAAACCATATTAAAAGAGTCCCGACTTAACTGTGTAGCTGGGTTCATTTTCATTGATCTAACTGCTAAAGATTTGTTGTAAAAAAAAAGGTCCAACCCATTAGCGATTAACTGCAATATTCTGTTTGTGATAATTGTGCAATATACCCAGGAATGGATGGCGATCGGGGTTGACGGGAGCACGTGCCCCTACTTGCCACCGGTCGGAACCCTTATTAGGGGTTCCTCCTGCTCTGTCTCTGTAGGGTGCCCCCTCTCACTTACAGGAGAGAGGGGACACCATTAGAGGTCTGAGGAGATGAGTTGTTGTAAGGAGACTGTTAGGGGCGGAGTTACATGGCCGGAGGAGATGAGTTCTGGGTTCATCGGTTTTTGGTTCCGTTGATCATACATAGACGAAAGAAACGACGAAGGTGAAAAGAGTTGACGGTGCCAAGGAAAAAAAAAAAGAATGAAACGGCGACGTTAGCTTTAGGTTTTATTTCTGTACGTGCCAGCTGTCTCCCACTAATTCCAGTTGTGCATGTACTCACAAATGAAACCTCTCTCTCCCATTAACAAATAGAAATTTACTAATATAAAAATTCGAACGATACTTCAGATACTATTAATATATTTTAATTTTTTATAAATATTTTAATTTTTATAATTTAAATTTTAAAATTAAAATAAAATAATACAATTGTGAATCTCACATTAAATTTTAAATTTTTCAGTATAATTTGCAAAATTCAATCTTTTAAATTAGTTTGAAGAATTATTTTTTTTGTAATTTATAAAAATCTTCAATACATATCTATTTTTAACTCTTGAAACCTCTATAAATGAAAATAAATTGAGGCAATTATAAACCAACGTGGCTTAATAATATTTAACAGTAATTTTTGCTGAGATTGAAAAATTATAACATGATAAAAACTCTTAAGTGACTTATTTAATATTGTCACAACTCATTCTCGGGACCATTACCGATGTACTAGACGAACCGTCTATGAGAGTCCGACCCATCTGGCACAAGCCTCATAGGATCATAAGCTCTACCCATTCATTTGTTAACACATTTGCGGAAAATCATATACAATTATATGAAAATAATATTTACCATATATATATATCTCAAAATGTAATATATGAATATATATACAAAGCGATCTAATCGTAAAACAGTGTATAAAAGTCAATATACAAACCCCATAACCTTACAACATGTCAATATG
>CAODLS011984325.1:0-10705 GCA_948243855.1 Flueggea neowawraea
AATATTTGGGCCTAAAGTCCATAGGCGGTATTTAGTAATACATTATGGCAACCCAAAATTGGATGGCATCGGTGATCTGAGTTAACCTTTCATAATTTGATATTTAGTCCTTTTGTCTCACGATATCTATATTAAGCATAAGGCATGGTCGCATGTCAATCTTATATTGCTTAATGCAGTTCTTGATCCCAAGTAGATTGATATACAAATGACATTGATAAACCCTTTTATCAATTCATTTGAGTGCGCATTCATTCCATCAATCCCACTTATCAAATGGCCTAAAGATATCACTCTTCATAAGAGGAACAAATCCATGACTCTCACCATCACTCCTCTACAAGATTCATGCCATATCCAATCATAGAATTTATTGTTGCCCTGTTACGGATAATGTTTGATTAATTCAAAACATTTGATTTCTCATGTTGGAGTCGATATTGAGTTTCAGTTAGAGGACTCAAACATCACCACTGTATGAAAGCTACTTGTGACATCGATCCATGAAGTGCTTTCATAGCGGGCCAGTCCAATACATGTTCTCTAACATGTATCTATGCTCCAAGTGATATCCTATATCCATAATCAGTAAAACATGATTATCCTCTTAGCAACATACTAACCTTGGTTTGTCATCATTCCCATGATAACAATCGATTAGAGATGTTTAGAATAGTATTCTTTTTACCTTATGGTTTTACTATCAAGTAACACTCTATGACTTAAGGAAGGATAACCTATTCATTGAAGTTTTATTGTCATAAACAATATAATATTTCATAGCTATGAAATGAAATGCCTCTTTATTAAATAATAAATGTAATGACAATGTATATCAATGATTGGACTAGGGTACAAAACTAACATCAACAATCTCCCCTTTTATGATGATAAAATATTGAAAGATTTTGTACTGCCCCTCAATTTATGCACCTGTTATGATGAACTTAAAAAAAATGAAAATTTGTGATCAAAGTATTTGAACCTTGTCATTTTTGTTAGTCCAAAAACAGTTCAGAATTCTTTGTTAATAAATATCAAGCACATTTGAAGATTGACACAGTTTCAGCACAATTAATCAAGTCAAACTCTTGAACAAATTTCTCCCCTTTTCTGTCAACATTAAAAAAGTAGGGATACTTAGCAAAATTGAGAATTTGAGAATAAACATTGAAATTTTAATTAGAGAAAAAAAGACAATATGACAATTAGACAAAGCATGCAAATATGTATAAAATGCAATTATGTCGGCATGAAAAAATGTGGATCTCGTTCCTATGACAATCATTGTTTGGGTTGGTAGAGAACAATTGCAATTTGATTCTCAGAACCCTCTGTTTCATCCTCTGAATCATAAAGTTGAATAACTTCCGGAGGAGCAGGACCATACACTGGTGCATTAACTTGAACCTCAGTTTCTTCATTTCCAATCTTAACAATCTTTGGAGGTGGAGGATCATCAGCATGCTCAAAATCCGAGGAGTCAATTTCTTCCATAATTTCTTTGTAACTTCTGAACAGTTCTCTTGCCATCTCAACTGTTATTTCATCCTCCTTTTCATGTGTAGTTTTCTTGCGTTCCTTTTCTAGAGGAGTAGTAGCTCGTTTTGCTTTGAAACCTTCTAATGCATAGTTATTGGCTTGAAGAAAATTGATGACCATCTCAAAATTTGCATCAAGTCTGGGTTTGAAAGGCTGCAAATGCCCTCTTAAATTCAAGAAAATCATTCTTTAAAGCATCTATTTGACTTAAAATTGCAGAAAATTCTCTCTACTTTGTGAACCTTCACTATCTCCGATTCAACTTTGTGTGATCTTTTAACTTCAGCTTGTGATTCATGACTTTTATTTGGTTTTCTCTTTTCTTCTGAAGCTTTTCTAATGAAGATAATCTCATTTGGTTTTGTAATTTTTTGCTCATCCCTCTTGTGGAACATAATGTCCTCTTTTCTAATGTAGGGCTGCAATACATACCCTTCCAAACTGTTTTGAAAAGTCTCATGTTTCTCAGGAATTCAGTCCAGATTTTCTTGGATTTTGGCACTTGTCGCGAATTGAAGCTGTCTAATTTCACCTTGAAATGCTTGGAAATTCTGGGAGATGACTCCCAAAAGGAATGCTTTCTTATCTTTGTCTGTCTTTTACCAAGAAAGTAAGCAAGTTAAAAATCTTCACTTTCTCTGGAATCCAATCTATTACAACCCAAGCAAAGTTGATATGTTCTCCTTTCTTCAACAAGTATATTGTGATCTCATCTTAAGTTGTAGAAGGAGATTTGGTATGTCATTTTGGATAGAGAATTTTGGTTAAAGCAACATGAAACATCTTCCAGTGTACTCCGAAATCATTCTGGTCTAACAATATTATCCCCTATTCAAGCTTCACAACACCAAACTTCTGAAACATGAATTCTCTGGTTTTGTTAATGTCAACCATAATTGTATTAGCTTCAATATTCACATATTCCTTAACACCCTTTTTTCATTTCACTTTTGTTCAAACTAGAGGCATGTTAAATAACTTGTTCATCAGCTTCTCATCAATAATAATATCCACTCCATTTACTCTACTCTGCACTCAAATGGTCTGATAATAGAACATATCTTCCTCATTTTCATTGATCTACTGTCTAGCATTCACGTATAATTCTCTAACCAATTTAGGGTAATAATCAACAGATTGTACAAATAAAGCTATAATAAAATCATCCTTAATATCTAAAACTCCTTCTTTTAGAGAACGAAAATCAAATACCTTGGAATCCGAGAGCTGGACATACTGCAGTTGGGTGAACAACTTTTCAACTTTATCATCGAAGAGATGACCAACCTCTACTTCAGGAACGAAACTTTTTTGCTTCTTAGAAGGGGGTGAAACTGAAATACCTGATTTACTAAAGGTAGATTGATCTCTGGAGCTTCGAGATCACTTTGTTCCCTTCGAGGATTTTTGTAAGAACCCGTTCGTTTGGTCAAACACTGAGTAATTTTTTTTGAATTTTATTGTAAAAGCATCCGTGATTACTTAATTAATGATATGTGTTACTCAAGTAAAGGTAGTGTTAACTCGAGTTGAGAATGTAGTTATTCAAGTAAGAGAGGAATGGATTGTTGTTCTGAAGTCTGGATTACTCGAGTAAGAGTATAGGTTACTCGAGTAATCTAAGGGTTAATTTGCTCGAGTAACCTATTGATAGGTTGCATTTTAGACATATTTAATATTGCATTTTGTGTTTGTTTTACATTATAAATGGCTGTTATTCGTGTCTTTTATGTTTTTATGCTTCTTTGGTGTTTTAGGTGAAATGCTGGTGAAATGTGTGGATTTGGAGCCATTTTAGGCACATTCCAGCTTGGAGGGCACTTCAGCATGGCCATGCTGAAGCGATGCATTGATTGGGTTGACTACGTATGCATTGGGCCTCGTTTTTCACTGTTTGGCCTCCGTTTTTAAGCCTCATGGACATGTATGAGTGCTGGTTATCCATTTTTACTGCTGGAGCAAAACAATAGACCTAATTATTATTATTTTTAACTAATTTGGAATGTAATTAGGGTTTCCTAATTAATAGACATATAATTACTCTTTTATTTTGGATTAGATGCTCTCTCACTCGCATTTTATTCTGAGGAACACGACCTTTGCAGCAAGGAATACTTTTGATTTTTGGCTTTCTTCTTTCATTATGTGTAACTAAACAATCTTCTAGTTGAGGTATTTCTGAAATTCGATCCATTATTGTCATGAGACTCTTGTTTTATTTGTTATAAAGCTTTTCGAATATTTATTCATTCTCTTTACCTTAGTTCCTTTATTATTACTTGTATTAATTTCATGATTCGGTCGATTGTGCAATCGAATGAGTGGTATATCGTTATTTAGGATTAGTAGTACTTCATATTGATTCTAATATAGGTAACAAACAATGTAGATTTATGTGGTTTGGGCATTGTTCACTGTTGTGAGGTTGAATAATCTAGTTTAAATGAATCATGGAATTTTCGGTTTCACTGATTAGGATAGAGGCCTCTTTAATTTGTACTGCTACCATAGATTAAATCCTATCAGGGCGTCCTGGGGGTTGTCTAGTGGTTAGGGAAATAGTCTGAAAAGCTTTCCGGTGCTATCAAAAAATAAAGAAGAGATTGGTTAATCGAGTGTGTCACCGTTAGCTATAACTCTGTTTGTTTGACGACTTAATAATTATTTTTTGTGTCTATGATCGACAAAATGGATTGAACGAATGAAATACTTTTTCTAGGCTCTCTCATTATTGAATTTTTTCTCATTTTTATTGTTGCGAATTATTTCTTAGTTGCAAAATTTCACTTCAGTTTCATTTTGATTTTCGGCATTGCTTACATTTTCATCAATTTTATTTATTTTATTTTCCTCTCACGGCATTTAAAGATTTTTGTACCGGTCTCTGTGGTTCGACCCTGCTTACTACTATACTTCTTTTGAGTGTTTCGAAGCAGGTTAATATTATTTTGGTGGTTTGACACTATCAATTTTGGAGCCGTTGCCGGGGACTAGTATTTCAGATTTTGTTTATTTGCTTTACTACTGATATTTTCTCTTTGTTGTATGCATTCTTTTATGTTTGTAGATAGTCTTCTGCATGATCCAAAAATAGAGAAGACTTCTAAACATTTGAGAAGAGAAGCTAGGTCACGCGGAACACAAGCTACTAGTTCGGAGACTTTGGTGCCTGAACTGACTGCAGTTATTATTGATATTGATTTCGGAACAGGAATTGAGATGGCTAAAAATGTTCAAGATCCTCAAGGAGGTCATGTCATAGTTCAACCTGAAAGAACTCTGAGGGATTTAGTTGTGCCGCATGTTGCTCAATAACCTCTGCGCATTCAGAACCAAGCTTTGGCTGCTCTTTGAGTTGAAATTTGGCTTAATTCAGTTTCTAACGAGGTTTCATGGTGTGGAGAATGAGGATCCCAACAAGCATCTTAAGGAGTTCCACATTGTCTGCTCCAGTTTTATTCCTCATGGCATTCCAAAAGAGCAGATCAAACTGAGAGACTTTGCTTTTTCACTAGTTGACCATGCAAAGGAATGGTTATTTTATTTACCACCAGGTTCGATTGATACATGGGGTGATATGGTGAGATTGTTTTTGGAAAGGTTCTTTCCTACCTCTAGAGCTACAAACTTGAGAAGGGAGATATGCAGTATCAAGCAGAAAGATACTGAAACTTTGTATGAGTATTATGAGAGATTCAAATGGCTTTGTGTGACTTGTCATCAATATGGTATCTTAGAACAACTCTTGATTCAATATTTTTATGATGGTCTTCTTCCTTTGGAACGCAGGATGTTAGATGCAGCAAGTGGTGGGTCGATTATCAGTAAAACACCTAGGGAGATCTGTGAGCCAATTTCTATGATGGATATAAATTCGCAACAATTTGGCTCCAATACTGAACCCACCACAATGCGTGTTGATGAGGTAAACTTAAGATCCTCTGATCCCAGAATTGATGATATTACTAGTCTATTACAACAAACTGCAAATTTGATGAAGAAGATGGCTACTAGTCAATATCAACCTACATGGAAGGCACAAGTGTGTGGGATATGTGGTGTGCAAGAAGATCACCCAATAGATGTGTGCCCATCTCTATAGGAAGATAATGTTGCTGAAGTGAATGCTTTGGGAGGGTACGCACAGAATAATTGGAAGAAGTAGGACCTATACTCCAATACATACAATTTGGGATGGAGGGATCATCCAAATCTGAGGTATGGGAATAACCATAATTTGGGACATAATTCTTCACAGCCACAATATGCGTCACATTCGGTAAGACTCAAGGATTAGAGGAGATTGTGAAAAATTTGGCGATGTCTACTCAGCAGCTCATGGCTTCTATACATAACATTCAAGTTCAGACAAAAATGAGATTTTTTGAGTTGGCAGATCAAATTAGTAAGTTGACTACCTATGTTAACAAGCTGGAGAACAAAGGAAAATTTCCTTCCTAACTTGATGTTAACCCAAGGCAGAATGCTAGTGCAATTGCTATTCGAAGTGGAAAAGAAATTCCCAGTTCAGACGCGACATCACTTCAGCATAAGCATGCTCAAGCCACAGCGATAGAACCAGAAAATTTAAAAAATTCTAGAAACGTTCCAATATTGGGGAATCCTGAAAGGAACCCTTTTCCACACAGATTAATGAAGAAGAATAGGGCTTTGGATGATCAAGAAGCATTGGAAACATTAAAAAAGGTTGAGATTAACATTCCTCTGCTTACTGCAATCAAGCAAGTGCCTAGATACTGCAAGTTTTTGAAAGAATTATGCACGGTTATGAACAAGCTAAAGTGGAATGAAAGAATACACATGGGTGAGACGGTTTCAGCATTGCTTCAGAAAAACATGCCTATTAAGGAAAAAGACCCTAGTATGTTCACTATACCCTGTAAGATAGGTAATGTAGGAATTGAAAAGGCTATGTGTGATCTTGGTGCTTCAATTAATTTAATTACTTTATGTGTTTATTTCACATTGAATATTGGTCCTTTGAAGCAAAATGGTGTTGTATTGACTTTGGCTGACAGTTCTAGTATTTTTCCTTAGGGTGTACTGGAAGATGTTTTGGTGCAGGTGAATGATTTAGTTTTTCCTGCAGATTTTTATGTCCTAGATATGGAAGATGATGGCACCTCTAGTTTGAGATCGTTGCTTTTAGGAAGACCTTTCCTCAAGACAACAAGAACAAAAATAGATGTGCACAAAGGGAATCTGTCTATGGAATTTGATGGTGCTAGGATCAAGTTCAGCATTAACGATGCAATGAAACATGCAAATGATTTTTCTTCTATTTTTTCTATTGATTCTTCTGACCCGTTGATAGAAATTTTTTTGGAATTGCATTCTAATGATTCTTTGCAGGTTGTTTTAACTGGAAGCATTACAGAAAAAGACTTGATCGAACTGAGTGAATCCTGGGTGTTGTCGTCGACCTTGAGCCATGTCATAGCCGATTTGCAAGCTACGCCTGCACATTCTATAGACACAAAATGTTTGTCAATTGCTGTTTCAGACAACAAACTCATTCCCTCCATTGTCAAATCGTCTGAACTTGAGTTGAAACCAAGGCTTGAGCATTTAAAATAAGTTTATCTAGGTGAGTCGAACACACTTCCTGTTATTTTTTCTAATAAATTCACACTGCAAGAGGAAGACAGGTTAGTTCAAATTCTCAAAGACAATAAGGAAGCAATCGGTTGGACCATTACAGATATAAAAGATTTAAGTCCTTCTATTTGCATGCATATAATTTTATTAGAAGATGATTGTAAACCATGCAGGCAATCATAAAGGCATCTCAATCCGCCCTTGATGGAGGCTGTGAAAAAGTAAATTTTAAAGCTCCTTGATGTAGGTGTAATCTATGCAATTTCTGACAGCAAGTGGGTAAGTCCAACACAGGTAGTTTCTAAGAAAACTAGCATTACTGTTGTTGAAAACGAACAAGGTGAGTTGGTTCCAACTTGAATTCCTAATGGTTGTTGTGTTTGTATAGATTACAGGAAGTTGAACACTGCTACATGAAAAGATCATTTTTCACTTCTTTTTATTGATCAAATGTTAGAACGCCTGGCTGGTCAAACTCACTACTATTGTTTGGATGGTTATTTAGGTTTCCATCAAATTCTTATCGCCTTAGAAGACTAAGAGAAAACGACATTCACATGTCCCTTTGGCACCTTTGCTTATAAACACATGCCCTTTGGTCTTTGTAATGCACCAGCTGCGTTTCAGAGATGCATGGTAAGTATATTTTCTGACTATGTGGATAACTTCATTGAGGTTTTTATGGATGATTTTACTGTGTATGGAAATTCTTTCACATCTTGTCTAGAAATTTTGAATAAAGTTCTGAAGCGTTATATTGAAACGAACTTTGTGCTTAATTATGAAAATGCCATTTCATGGTTGATCAGGGAATTATTTTGGGCCATGTAGTTTCGGCAAGGGGCACAGAGGTTGATAGAGCTAAGGTTGATATTATCAAATCATTGGCTTACCCAGCAACTGTGCGAGAAATTCATTCTTTTCTTCGTCATGCAGGTTTCTACAGGAGGTTCATTAAAGACTTCTCGAAGATTGCACATCCATTGAGTGGGTTGTTGAAGAAAGATGCAATTTTCGAGTTCGATGATGCTTGCAAAGTGGCTTTTGATGTTTTGAAAGTAAAGCTCATATCCGCTCCAATCTTACAAGTCCTATTAGTTTTGTACCCTAGTCCAATCATTAATATACATTGTCTTTATATTTATTATTTAATAAACAGGCATTTCATTTCATATTTACGAAATATTATATTGTTTATGACAATAAAACTTCCATGAATAGTTTATTTTTCCTTATGTCATCAAGTGTGTTACTTGATAGTAAAACCATAAGGTAAAATAATACTATTCTAAAAGCCCCTAATCGATTGTTATCATAGCAATGATAATAAACTAAGGTTAGTATGTTGCTAAGAGGATAAACACGTTTTACTGATTACAGATACGGGATATCACTTAGAACATAGTTACATGTTAGGAAACATGTATTGGATTGGCCCGCTATGAAAGAACTTCATGGATCAATGTCACAAGTAGCTTTCATACAGTGGTGATGTTTGATTCCTCTGATTGAAACTCACTATCGACTCCTACATGAGGAATCATATGTTTTGACTTAGTCAAACATTATCAGTAACATGATAACAATAAATTCTATGATTGGATATGTCATGAATCTTGCAGAGGAGTGATAGTGAGAGTGATGGATTTGTTCCTCTTATGAAGAGCGATATCTTTTAGGTCACTTGATGAGTACGATTGATGAAATGTATCCATACTCAAATGAATTGATAAAAGGGTTTATCAATGTCATTTGTATATCAATCTACTTGGGATCAAGAAACACATTAAGCAACATAAGGTTGACATGTGACCATGCTTTATGCTTAATATAGATATCGTGAGACAAAAGGACTAAATATCAAACTGTGAAAGGTTAACTCGAATCACTGATGCCACTCGATTTTGGGTTGCCATAATGTATTACTAGATGCCGCTTATGGACTTTGGGCCCATTGCCAAATTCGAATGGACCTATTGGGTCACACACAAGAACGATTTGGATTGGTTCACAAATATTCTCTCTTATGGTAATTAAATTATTAGTATGATTAATTTGATTAATCATTAATAGTTTAGGGTTTTATGATTTAGATCATAAATATAATATGAGATATTATTCATTAATGTAATGGACTTTTAATATTAATTACTTCTTATAATGTTTTGGGTATAAATTATGTGTGACATAATTTGGGCCCATGTAGATTAATTAAGGAGTGGTTTACTTAGTGATAATGTATCATATAATTAAAAGCCCAATAAAATTAATAAACCCTAGGTAAAATTCGGCCATACTCCTATTTTTTAGGAGATTTTATTCTTGTATGACAAGGAGAAGGAAACCCGAAATGGGATATAGGAAATTCGGCACACACCCCCCAAATTAGGGTTGGTGGCCGAATTCCTCCTCCTATTTTTTAGGAGTGTGCCGAATTTCTGAAAGAGGCCTAATAAAGAATTCTTATTCTTGTAGGACAAGTATTGGATAAACCCTAGTGTGCCTTTTTAGGGTTTTTATGTGCCTATAAATAGGAGTCACATTCTTCTATTTTTCTCGTTGCATTGGCAAAGCCGAATTTGTGAGTGTCACAAACAAAGAGAGAAAAATTATTTGTGAGAATTAGAATAGAGATTCTAAGTGCTAGTACACTTCATCAATCCAAGAAAGTTGGTTCATGTGGATACCATTGGTCACGTTCACGCAAAGGCAACATGGTTGAAAGGGTTTCGAGTTTATACTAAAAGCTACATCAACAATTCATTCGTTCATAGAATCAAGCTTTGGTTTTTCAAGGTAAAACCCTAACCTTAATCGTTTATGTTGATGTGCATGGATCCTTGGTGGAATTCTAGGACAAATTTTTTTTATCTTTGTTGTGTTATCCTTTATATGAATGTCATATTTAGTTACGAATTCAACAAGCCCCATATTGGAATATTCATTTCGAGTTGATATGTGATGCATCGAACCATGCCGTAGGAGCGGTTCTTGGTCAGAAAATTGGATGAGATGCACACTTGAGATACTATTCGTCCAAGGCTTTGGATGCAGCTCAGTTGAATTATTCAACCATAGAAAAGGAGATGCTTACTGTTGTGTTAGCCTTGGAAAAATTTAGATCATATTTATTGGGCACAAAAGTTGTGGTTTATTCAGATCATGCTGCTCTTAGACATTTAATGAACAAAAAGGATGTTAAACCACGATTAATTCGATGAGTTTTGTTGTTACAGGAATTTGATATTGAAGTTAGAGACAAGAAAGGGGATGGAAATTTAGTGGTTGACCATCTTAGTAGGCTCCCTAACATTCCAGAGTCAAAAATTGTCATCTCTGTTGAATTTCCTGATGAACAGTTGTACGCAATGAGCACTTTAACATGACCATGCCGAAACCCCTGGTATGTTGTTATTTTTAATTATTTAACTAACCATGATTTTTTCGAAGGCTATAGCAGATCTCAGAAGGATAAGTTGAAAAGTGATTCCAAATATTATATTTTGGATGATCCATACCTTTGGAAGATGTGCTCGGATCAAAT
>CAODLS011984510.1:0-16300 GCA_948243855.1 Flueggea neowawraea
TAATAGAATACTAACAGATCACTGACGGAAGAATTTAAGTGTAACCCAATTTTTTACCTCAAAGACGTATATAACACCTTGAAAATATGAATATCTATCCACTTTTTATCTCATAAATGTATATATACCATCCTAAAAATACGAGTATCTATCCACTAATTATAAAGTATAATTTAGAGACTTAAAAATTATTTTCCCTTTATTTTTTGGGAAAGAGGGTTTATGAAGATTGTAAACAATGGGAACGACTAGGTGGAGCCGATGGCTTCATGAACAGTGTGGAGCCACTTTGTCTTTTAATGCCACGTAGGAGAAGAGCTGGTTTAGTCCTTGCCATATCATGACATTGTAATGTCGAATTTGCCCTTCAATTTATTTTGAAAGACTCCACTTTTGTTGTTCCAGAAGTGTCCACCTTGTGAGCCACAAGCTTCGTCAGTTTCTCCACTAAATAAGGAGATCTTGCCATTTTTACCCTTCTGACGCCCTCGAAGCAGCGCCACCGCTAAAGCACCCAGGCGGGCATCAGGAACGAAACTTTCGACGCCGTCTGACCATGGTCGCCGACAATAATCCCCCGTTGGTCAGCAGCACCGAAACCGGCGTCGTCATCGTTGTAGCCTTCATCAGCTCCACACCCATCATTGTCGTCGTGCTCTGGCTATGATCGAAGCCTGAAATGGAGTTTGTCTTCCCTTTTCTTGTTGTCCTCTTGATAAGGCTTATCCTCGCGTTTAGGGGTGATGCAGAGAAGAAACACATCTCTTCCCCTCTCTAACATCTCTTTCCCTCTCTAAAAATTCCTAATAAAAGCATATAACTTTCAGGAGGATATTGTTATACTCATAACCTTCCAATATACCCGGAATAAAAGCAACATGGACGGTTATTTTGGTGACAGTGCAAATCACACTGACTCAATGGGAGAGATGGGGGGAAAATAACTTCAGTCTGTTTACATTGAACAATTAACCGTCTGTCATTAATTCGAACTCCCCTTCTTTCTCGGAAACACCGCGTCCCCACGAATGAGTCTTTTCGCAATAACTTCATCCCTCAACCGCTGCTTTATCAACAAATTCATTATTTAATGGTAGTGGAACAACCTCATTTTCTCTGCCTTTAATTTCTTCCTCCTAATCTCGCATTGTCTCCACCTAAAGTTCTGAAATGGGTAAAAACAAATCTTCCACCTCTCCTACTGGTTCCATCCCTGACGATGTCACTGGACATGACTCAAGCGATTGGGGTAAGCTTCTAAAGGGGAAGAGAACATGTGTGAATACGGATGACAAGCAGACAATAAATAGGATTAAGAAAGTTACACCATCAATTCCTGAGGAGGTTAATAACACTACTATGTTGTCAATGCCTGTTACTAATAGATGGGTGTGTTTATGTTGTGCATGAATTAAATTGTCAAGTTCTTAGGTTTTATATGTTTGCTTTATGATGGCATGTTTTTTAATATTTATTCTCTGCATCCAAATGTTGGGTTGCTTATGTTCTTTCTTTACGATTTCTCAACATTTTGTGATTCGACGATTAAAGTACTTATACATTTCCTAATGTCAACTTACGATGCCAGATGTGACCACCTGCGCTCACACGTCCGCATAGTGTGTCCATAAGTGTACATCCCCGTCCAACATTGTGCGTATGAAAACCTCCAGGTCAACACGCGTCCTCATGGCAGGCACAATTTTGATTTTTTTTTAGTTTCCACCTATGAAAAATTTAACCAATATTTCCAAACATGTGCATGTCGCATGGGGTGTTTTACCTTCATCCTGAATTTATTTTGCTTACGGTTCCATCCCTGTGATTGGCTACTAACAATTTTGTTGTCATGACATGGTTTATGTACATTATGTTAGGAGGTCAGAGGTACTACCGCACTATTACAGTTACGCCTATTGCCCAAGGCGTGCAACAAATAACAAGCCTTCTACAGAGTCTGCACTACAAACTCTTTGGCAGCGTCAGGACGCTCGTTAGTATGTTAGCGGACAAAGCAATTCATTGAGGTGGGTTTCCCTTGGATGACAACTTTGATCAATTTCGTAGGTATTGGGACATGTACGTCGTGTTTAAAAATTGGTTGGACGACAGGGTCGACGCACAACAGTTGTTTGCTCTTATCCATCCTGGCTTTATTATGCAATCAATATTTAAGATTATAATGTTCCTGGATTTTTTGTCGGTGTTCAGCATGAGGGAGTAAATCGGACAATGAAGACAAAGTCAGACCTTCTTTTGATTTCATCGTTGTGGAAATCCACGACAAGAGTTGGTTCGTCGACCTGTTCACTGTAGGCCGTGAGTTGGAGTCTTCAGTAAGTTAATTATGCTCCTTATGGTTTTTACGCTGGGTAGGCACGTAGGAGTTGTACCTAAGGATGTTGCGTAGAGAAAGGTGTGGATACATGTAGCTATCCGTCATCATTTGGACACACTTTGTCCACGCATGACGGTTAGGGAGTCCGTGTTACTGTTGAGGTTAAATTCTTCTGCTAATCTTGTATTCCCGTTTTCAGCACATCAACACCGTCCTGTACTATCTGCGGAAGAAAAAAAATACAAGGGTTGTAACAAGAACTTCACTACTACGGATGACTCGTTTGACCAGGTAGTAAGAGCACTCTACCTGCGCCACATGGCAGGTAAGGCACCTGATTCATCTATTTTTCGGTCGAACGATTTTGTTCGCCATTACATGCTTGGTCAGGGAATGAAATGTGATAGGCCATGGAATGACGTGGAGGACGTGTTGATGCCTGTCAATTACGAGCCAGGTTAGCACTGGCTCTTGCTGCGGCTGAACTTCACCAAAAGGACGCTATTCGTTTACGATTCCATTCGAAGCACAGAGCATCACCAGGCAGTGAAGGAGTTCCTGCAATCCTTCAGAGTTGTCCTTCCACATATAATGCACAATATCGGGTTATGGTCTACCAATCAGTACTGTCACAAATTGGCCAGATTGTCTCTGACAAGACCTTTAGACCTGAGGATGGTTGACCGACTTCCCACGCAAGTGCAGAAGTGCGTTTGTCTAGGGCCTTGATGTTTCCAATGTTTTCTTTTGAACGTTGCTTAGTTTTCTTGTCACTTATTTTGCATATTCGTTGTCATTTTCAGTGATTGCGGACCTTTCATGCTGGCGTATGCTGAATATTTTGTTGTTGCGCCCTTTAATCTTCAGCTTTACCGTATCAGGCTAGTTTGTTTGCTTTACCACTACAGAGAAATGAAGAGGTCGTCCAACTACGAGAGTGAATCAGAGGGGGACTTCAAAGATCGTTGACTTGGTCATGTCGTTCTATTTTTAGCCAATCATTAGTTTTTTTTTTATTTGAGCTCAGAGCCGATCATTACTTAGACTTGCTTGATAACACCTTTTTCATTTGGGGATTTTATTCATACGCCTGGACAATTTAACGTGACATTAGTTTATGATTTCCAGTCATTCTCTTTGCATTAATGGGATTTCCATATAGATTTATTGAAATTACCTTCGAAAAAATACATTATGTGACAGTGTGTCAAAGTGGTCACGTCATGCTGAAGGGCTACAACTATGTTAGCTGGAAGGGGTGCGAACGGCGTACACCCGTGCCATACGTGTCCAACTTATGAGTCCACGGGTTGCCATCGCTTTGATTATGCTTGGGTCTACCATAATCCCCTATTGACCACGATTTGCACTATTCCTACTTTTGCAAAAATTGCAGGGTACTAAGAGATCTGAAGAAAGCATAAACTCCAAGCAATGGGGTTTCATGTTCCGGTTTAGAAGGCCACGCACAACTGATATGTGTACGTTACTTTATATAACTTACCTAACGTCTAGGAAGTAGTTAAGCAAGCCAAAAGCATCAATTGGAAACGCCTCTAATTATGTCCATACATATACTACTCGTGTACACATCAAAACTTAGTCGTCTAAAGAAAATCTGTTACAACTTAATATAGTTACAACAATATGAAGGCCAATAGTTAAAACAACCAACAACAGATTAATAGGCTATCACAACTTCAGCTAAACTGAACCTCGTCTTCCCTACTCACATGTGTGCACATATGTACACAGATGATGAAGTGAAGTATCTTAAACTAACATATTGACACAACCACAACAAAAAACCACAAACACAACCAACAACCGTTTGCAGTATTATTGAGCCACAATCAACTTTGACAGATCGCATGGCGGCCTAAATACGTACAACCCAACTAACCGTGATCTTCAACTGGGGCCAGATGTAGTCCACTATCCTGAAATCGTACGTAATTCTGGGTTGAAGAATATACAACTGCTCTAAGTATCTTCCCTATGAAGTTGTATTGCAACCAACCCTGCTTCCCTGACGGAAAGGTCACCCGAAAATCCTTGATGCCGAGCCCAATGTGTGATAATGAAAAGTCCATAGGAAACCCCTACGGCATGAACAATAGGAGGAACATATTAACTTATAGCCTCATCAACAACACTTGCGAAAGTACAAAATAGCATAAACAGGAACCAATTGTACATACCACTACAATAAATAACCCGCCCGGACTGTGCACGGTGATGGAAAAAAAAGGAGCACTTGCAAATGACTTAGGGTCATCTCCTGCTTAATACATATATATTTTCAAACATTAATGGGGCAACATATTTGGAGATATGAGAGGTCAACTTGTTTACTGAAAAGTTAAGTCTGACTTACCTTCAAAAGGGTCTCCGATAGTTAGTTCAGGCGATGGAAGCCGGAACCCGTGATCGCCCATATCATAATTAATCTCCACATGGGATGCATCATACACCGACACACCATAGACGTTCGGAGCTTCAAGATGGAATTTCATGATATAACCTGGACGAAAACCCAGTGACCAGATTACATCAACCCATGTTCCGTCAAACATCACCGCATCTTGGACCTCTACGCCTGGGACTATCCAACTGAGTCGATTGGGCCCGAAGCAGAGTTTCAACCGAACCCCCTGGACGACACCTTGGATGCTTGCCCACCACGGTGGTATCTCCTGCCAGGAAACATAGACGTTTTGAGTTGGAATAACAATAAAGGATTGGCACAGTTAACAGGTCATAACCCTAATTGGTAATCCTCTATGATGATACTCACCAACCAGCCGTGCAAAATCGATGAAGCCGTGAACAACATGGAGAAGGCTCTTGCTTCCATTGACGTGATGTGTAGGACAAACGTCACGCAGAATCTCCGCCCTTGAAACAGGGTATTGAAGGACTCTGTCACCATCACCGACTCAATGGCTTAAATAAAAGTGATTGGGGAACGTGGAGAAAGTACATTATGAAGCAAAACGACGAAATCTGGAGAAATTACCTTGATATCCCCGTAAACGGGCCATTTATGAGAATTACTAATTTATATGACGCTTGTAAATGCCTAAAATTACTAAACGCCCGTTTATGAAAATAACTATTTGCTGGATTCATTAAAATGTTAACAAAATTCAGTTGTAATTTCAAATTTTAGTGTTTGATTTACTTTTATAAAAAAAAAAACTCAAATTCAGGAAAGAGTTAATGAAATAATTGGAAGTAAGGTAAATTATTTATTTATAAATTCAAGCTAAATACATGTTATTTGATATGAATTCCATGTTATTTTATCTCTCTCTCTCTTCCTTCCCCTCTCTGTGTCCCTCTCACTCTCTCGCTCTAAAAAATAAATCATTATTTAATATTAAATCAATATATTTATCAATTTATAACGAAAATCAATATATACATGTAAATCATGATAGAATAACTTACAAAAAATTCTAAATTTTTTTTTTATATATTTATTTTTATTAGTTAATTATGTATATATATTTTTGTGAACATATTAGTTTTTTTGAAAAGGGAGAATCAGATATAAAAATTAGTGGTGATTTTATACGTTCAATCAAATTAAGATAATTGTCGAAAAAAGCGGTTTGCCCATGACGGGATGTCGAATCCGATCGGTCAAGGTGTGAATCGAGACTCTTGACCAAGACCAATTGACCAGCCCAATTGGCATGAGCCCGTAAGGCCCATGTGCAAAGTCCATTGGGATTATAATCACATTGGGCCTATAAGCCCAATTGGAGGCTAATATATATGAAATGAAAGAATGGGGTATGTAACTCGCACCTACTTAATATATTGCTTATTTGTTGAACCGATAGTAGATTCCTTCAATAATATTAGTTATATTGGTTTTATTCAATGCATGCATATGCATTCGCATTTTGAATATTATAATACATGAATTGGAATCTTCTATTTTGATGAATCACCAAACTCCTCTAGGAAAAAAATATTTAATTCATGAAAGAATCATGAATAAAATTATGGAATTTTTATAATAATTTTAAATATTTAATATGTATAGTTTCTCTACTGATTTGCAATATTTTTTTTTAGTCATTGCAATTCTAATTTTAACAATATTTTTTCTCCATAAACAAATATATTCATTATTAATTTTAAAAAATATATTGTAATTTACCGTGCGAGTATTGCGCTAGTTGTTTAAGTAATCAACATACAATTGATGTCATAAGTTTAATTAGAAGTCCAAATGTAAGGGTATTTTAACAATTGTTCCACATCTTACACAATTGTAAGGGTAATTTTAATTTGTATTTTAGCAATTGTTCCACATCTTACACGATTCTTTATGTAGAAAAACCAATGGGGGTGCTAAATAACAGCCTCTGCGAAGTCATTCGGATTATCCAAATTCTCCAAATGGCGGGATTATGTTTCCATACCTCCTATGTACGTTAACGATTCCGTTATGCAATGACGCTAACCTAAAATTATGACAAGGGAAACGACCGTCCCATCTCCAATTCTCCAACAAACTGGAGCTTAGTTTTCTAAAAACTACCAAGTGTGTAATGGGATAAAGAAGCCGCATTGTACAAAATTATATCTTATATACGATGGTCATAACGCATGGACCAGTAGCGAAGGTCATGCAAATTTTATAGGTGGTGAATACGAATAGTAATATGCGCGCACGTGGACACATTGAGTACACGATGCCAGTCTCATAAAACTCACAGTTCTTCAGAACAACATCATGTGAAATGTAGCCCTGTGTGCTTAGAAGGCAACATATTCGATGGTCGGGGATCGACAACACGATGCATTTTGTTGGGACAAAATATTTACAAACTGCATACGACTGCATAAAAAGCCTGGCCTACGTCTCAAAACTATGCACATGAAAACCAGGTCTCCGAAGAGTTGTGACGTCGGTCCACAACTAACGATTAAGCCCAAAAAAAATTTACACCGATAATGGGCATTTATCTCTCTACTGTTTTTACTATTCATTCATTATCAATCATTACAAAACCTACTAAACATACAAAACCTACAAAATCCCCCGTGTAATGAAGATAACTATTGAATCAGTTGATTCACACACGAATAGCGGAAGCAATCTTCTATAAACATGTTGATTCAACGAATACCAGGAAAATAGGCATCAAAGATCGTTGATTCAATAAAGAATACCGAAATTTGGGAAGATAAAGGGGCGTACATGCCAAAATATTATTATCAAACTCTACCCCAATTACATAGCATATATGCCTTTATATCTTTATATAGGCATAAAACCCTACCTAGATTAGAAAACCTAATCAAACACAAAGACTAAAATAGGAATATACTCCTAAACAAGAAATCTAAATTAACCAAAATCCTAATGTAATTTTAAAAAATTGTCATGGAAGACAATTGCGCTGCATCATTCTCCCGAGGGTGGAGAGAATTCGCCTTCGAATTATGGGCCATGTTCAAACTGTTCATCAATGATCTCACGGATTTGTTAGGTCATGTTTGTTTCATAAAAGTTTTCATGTTGTTGTTGTTGTCTTCTCGGTGGCTACATCGTTCGTCTCTGATACCAACTAGTGTAGCGGAACGTGCCTCTGATACCAACTAATGCAGCGACAAAAACAAGATGAAAGGGATAACCATTGAATCCGTTCATTCATGCACAAATGCCAGAAACAATCTTCTATTGACCTGTTGATTCACTGAATACCCAGGAACTAAGGCATCAAAGATCGTTGATTTAATAAAGAATACCAAAATTTAGAGAGAGAGAAAAAAAGGCATTCATGCCAAAATATTATTCAACAAAAAAACTCTCCAATTACATAACATAGACACCTTTATATAGGTATAAAATCCTACCTTGATTACGAAACCTAATACACAAAGACTAAAACCTAAATAAAACAGAGCCTTGATTTGGAAACCTAATCAAACCCAAAGAAGAAAACCTAAATAAATTAGAATATGCTTCTAGTAGAAAAAAAAAGGAAAAATCACCTTAAATAATCCTACAAGGTCTACACTAATAATTAAGAAAATTAAAGTAATACAAAATATTAAAGAAAGTCAAAATTTTCTCATCCTGCATCACAAGCCTTAAATTTTACATACTAGACCATCTTTCAAGCCATCATAGATTTTGCAATTGCGTATGCAAACCTTTTTTATCAGAACGTCTGCAAACCTTATGGTCGCTACCCCTACAATAAATGCTTCGTGTGGTAGACTTCAAGAAACATGATTACCTATATCATGTCAGAGAGTTCATTAGGGACCCATCTAAATATTCCTGGCAAGGCGTCCAGATAGTTCATAGTGGGATTAAGAAACACGATCCCAAAGAACTAGAAGGATTAGAGTCAATCTACCAGCAACTTCAACGGGTTGTATCCAACAATTTTCAAATTCCTCCAGCGTATTAAATGCTCTGAACTCCTTTTCGCAAACCCTAAAAACTGCTCGACTCTCTACTCCTTCTACATTCGTCGAGAAAATCCACAAAACCCATAGTTCTGTCACTTTCGATCTTACGAACCCCCGAACCTTTCCGATTCCAGGGCCAATCTCTAAGCATCAACCAACCCCTACATCCCCGCCTCTGTTAGTGCCATTCACCCATCCGCAGGCTACGTCTCCAAGATTGGTGGCTTCAGATTGCTCTTGCAATCGGACCCCTACGCCATCGACGCTCTCAATGCTCCAACGCGCCCCTCTCGCTTCGTATGGTACGCAATTGGTCGATATCACCACTCTTTGAATGATCCTTGCAATTGATGTGTCTTTTGATTTATTTGGAAAGATAGGAACATCGGCCTAGGTTTAGAGCCTCTAGAGTTTCAGTGCTTGTGGCTTGCATTGATGAACAAATTTAAGGCAACAAGTAAAATTCTGGTCGAACAAACCCGCGAACTTGTTATGCTATGGGAATCAATTTTGCTGATGGAGGTGTCCTAATGGCCCACTTCCTTGGTTTCGATTTTTTTAAATGGTGAGTGGCCTATTCTCGCTTGTTTCCTTGATTTGTAAACTCGTTGAAACCATGGTGGCCATAGGGCCTACCAAAGATTTGTGCTTACCCTGTGCATATCGTTTTTGAAGGTTCCCTGGTCAAAGGGTTGGCTACCTTCGGTACTCAGAGTTTCAAGAATCTCAGCTCCCTCAAGCTACTCTTTCCATCTTCACCTTTCACTCCGCTAGCCTTGCAGTCTCCCTTTAAGCCTGCTACCTTTGTGTTGCCGACTCCACCTCGCCAACTCATCAAGTATCACTGCTAGCGTAGGTTTCCTTGTTCAAGGAAAGGTAAGGTTTTGGCCCCTCAAATATCTTTTCCAATGCATCCATCTCTTTCATCTAACCATATCTTCATACAGCTTCACCAACTCAAAGAACAGGTGACAAAAACCAAATGGCTACAAAAGGTTGAGCCTCATAACTAGCAATTCACACATATATGCTTTTTGGATTCATTGGACTGGGGCTGTTGAATTTCACTGATTTTCTTAAAATTGAATCTCCCCATACCTTGCCTTGTAGGTTCCTCTTCCTCCTCAGTCATCTCCTCTGGTGTGAGACACTTACGGAAAGGCTATGCCAGTCTCTACTACCACCCGTTAACAAAGGTAAGACATCATGCACCATTCTTCTTTTGCATTAAGCACACATTCAACTCTTCTAATTCCTTCTTTGGACAAGTGACTACTGGAGCCTTTACTATTTCCCCTTCTGTCGACACTCTTCCAGATTCATCATTCCCCCTCTGTCATGAGGAGAAACTTGCAGCCAACCACAAGAACAATCTTAACTCTGACATGATGAGGGCCTGACAAGCTACCCCTCTCGGTGGGAAGAACTGGTGTCATTCCTTGAACCCCTTTTTTCACCAACCTGGCATAATATGGGCGTCGCCAATCTCATCAGCCTTACCATCAAGTTATCACCTCCTTGTCGTGATGTGATTTATGGGGCCCTACCTCTATGGTCACACGGGTGCAACTCGTTCGTATTTCTTCATGGCTTGATGTCCATCACTCTCAGGGACATAAGTTGTTATCATTGGTCTGCCTATTTGTGGCCATGATGTTCCCAGCTTACTACCCTCGAAGGTGGCATACATTGAGGACATAGATAAACTCACCAAAACTTTCACCAAGATTATTACTTACACTCTAGTATGTTTTTTCCTTTTATCATTTCAATGTCCTTTCAAGGATAAATTTAACTTTTTGTTGACCCAGGAGGTTGATACTATCATCAACGAGCAGCTTTCCCCTGAACACAAGAATTTCGTATTCCTCTGGACCTTGGTGTGCAAATACATCCTCTGCCCCTCTGGAGGGAAATTGACCATGGACAGCATACCTCTCGTACATTCACTCCTTCGTGGGAGGGAGAATTGCTCTCTGAACTATGCTTATTGGGAATACTTATAAGGGCCTATATAGAGTTGTCACGTATCAGCCACTCAAACATTTGCCAGGTACATGTTGGCTGGTGCAGGTGTGGCTATTCCTTTATTTCCATTCTTTGCAGGTTGATCCTCCCGCTAGGCAAGGGTCTCCAATCCTTTCTACGGCCTCCTATGAAAAAAAGCAAAGCAAAAAAATATGTGATAGACTCCTTTAGAAAGCTAACCCTTAAGACAGTGCCACCGATGTTTCTATTTTATGATGATGATGAGAATAACCTCTTTCCGATCCCGTTGAGGCGTTATCTAGACACCACTCCAGTGGAGTGGCTAAAAGACTGGTATAAGATGACTCGGGCCGACCAATTACACATAGGAATGTCCTACAATCCCCAACTTGGCTTCGCCTCTATGGAGGTCTATCTGCCATAGCTGTGGTGCCGTCAATTCGGCCTTGGTAAAGGAATTCTAGGGGACATTGCTAGGTCCCTCCCCCCAAATGGTGGGCGTGTTGCATTTAAAAAGGACATTATCGAGGAGATGAGGGTTACGCCAGTACCAACAGATTCACCAATCAAACACCTGGATAAGTCCCCTTTAGAGCTGTTTGCAGAGTTCATGGCCTGGTGGAGTGCAGTGTTCGATAGTGCTACTCTAGGTACTCCTTTCCTTCTTTCATTTGTTTGCTCACTAATCTTGTATGAACTAAGTAATATCCCCACTTCACAGGTCTCGAGAGATTCATCGCTTCTATGGTATACAAATCCAAAAGCTCTCATGGTCCTCCTCCCAAGAAACAGAAGCTTCCCGCCAAAGACCCCAACTTCATCCACGAAAAACAAAAAGGCCCCTCCTCTGAAATCAGCTTCCTCGAAGAAGCCTAAAACAACCCTTCCTCCGAAAAGGCATTCGTCTGGATTTCCTTCTGATGTAGCCGCTGTACAATTAAATATGCGGACCCCCAAGGCTCAAGCCCCTATTTCTCACAATAACTCGAGCAATGAAGAAAGTGAAAGTAGCAGTGGAGAAGGTTCCACGTCCAGCAGTGGCTCCAAAGATGTGGAAATCAGCCTCCCACATGCCGAAGAAGCAGTTTCTACACCAAATCCTGCATCTGATGGGACCTCAATCTCCTTTGTTAGCATCCCCTCCTCATCAAAGGAACAAAAGCATCCCCCGTGCTTAAATATTTGCTTTGGTTTTTTGTTTCCCTTACCTTCTCTCCTATCCTCTCCGTAGGACACTATCACAAGGCGGTCCCAGTTAGATGCCATTATCTCAGAACACGTGGCCAACCCTGTGAGGTCCCTCGACCTCTCGTTCCTTTCTGCCCCCGTAGCCTCCTCCTCCAAAATAGTCTGCATGCCTTCTGAGAAGTCAGCTACGGTAGCCAAAGCCAAAGTGAAGGCAGTCATCGATCAACAACTGGACTCAATGACTCCAGACAATATTGATCAGGCTATTCAGGGCCTCAACACCTTAATCTCAGTTGTCACTAGCGTGTATGATAGGTGTCTTATCTTCTTCCTTAGATAGCAACTCCTGACCTTCCGGGGATCTTTCATCAAGCTTGACACTGATCATACCAGCAAACAAAGCATCCTCGATGATTACCGAGATGAACACTCCTCCCTGCTTAATGAGGATCAACACGTGGTAACGCTGACTGAAAAAGTTGTTCAACATGGCATAAATCATGATGCCATTCGAAAATAGATTAAGGAACTAAAGGCCAAGATCTAGGTGCTAGAAACCAAAGCCGCCGCCGAACTGTCAGAGGGCGAGAAAACCCTCCAACTCAGGGATGACCTTCAAGACAAGGCCTTACAGCGGGGTAAGATTTTTGAAAGCAAGTTCCAAAGCATGCAAGAACTAGCTGCTGAGATCAGGAAGGATGAAGCTTCCATCTAGGAATGTGTGGTACAGTGGGATGGCCTTAGGAGCATGCGGTTCCCATTCCTGGATTGACTCCGCCGCGAGATTATTTTGACTTTTGCATATTTTTCTATCCTGGTACAGACTAAATTGTTCGCATGGAACACTAATTGATGGCTGAAAAGCCTATCCCTTGCAATAAAATTGATGAAAATACTGCAGATGTTCGCATAAATAAGAACACAGTGATGCAACAAAATTTAAATCTATTTGCATGGGTGGCCACAGGCCAACCTTATTGTATTTACACTGAGTGGCTCTAAAGCCAACTCTTGCTGCCTTAACATCGATATGGAAGTGGCCTTAAGGCCCACCTCCGGCGGAAAACCTTGGTCCACCAGGATTTGGATGATTCGAATCATCCCCACGCGTGCCCTCCGAGCTTATTTGGTGACTCTCTAGTTCATAAACAGCATTGTTCGCATATATTATGTTTATGGTACATGATATAACTTTTTTACTTCAGATAATAGTTGGTGGGATATAAATTTTAGGGATGTTAATATTGGTATATAATAACCATCGTTGACTATGATCAGCCTATAAATTTTAAGTCAACCATAAGTTATATGCCAATAATGCAACAATTACCGTGCAGTGTTTTTGGATATATAGTATAATAGGCTTATCCAATTTCAATATATTCCACAGTATATAACAATCATCACCATCGTATTCCATATATCGAATGCCATTCCCTCAACGTTTGTTTTGGCTCACGCATCAAAGCCCTCAACCACGATGTAAATTTGTCTTAAATACGTAACTGAATACGTTGCGTAGTACATAGCTTCGTTCCTCCCCATTACTTCAATAACAAGCATAAGTGTTGCTTACGAATTATCTCAGCGTTAAATCATCCTATACCTTTTCCTCCATCGGCGGCCATGCCCCAATAAGGGGAGCACATAAACGATAAAATGTATCATCTCCTTGTTCTGGATATATTATCTGTATTTGTCTTATTACACCATGCATTTTCATAAAACACGAATCGCTGCGACATAATTTTTAATTTATAAACGAATGTACACTTATTATTAACAAAATTAAACAATTCTTTTAAGCTCATATTCTCTAATGGCAACAACACAAAGCAGCATACTAATGGTTCAGCGGACAAAGCAACAGGAGCAGAATTTCAAAAAAAAAAAAACATTCTGAACAAATCTACAAATGAGATTAATGCTTCATAAATAATGATAATAATAATAATAATAATAATGAATTGAAAGCTAATCCAATCTAAACCACTGCATGTTTGTAGTATCTACCAAATTGGTATGCATTTTCAAACTCATGACAGTATTTCAATAATTGCGATCAGATCCTCCCCCAACCAAGCATCTTCTCCTCGACTTTCTTAAGATTCTTTTTTTTCTTGTTATCTACCTGTTTGGATATAAATCTATCACTGCAATTAGCATATATCTGTTAACACAGTCCTCAAATAACACATAAGTGTACTTACTGCAGTACTATAAGAAACGAGATATCTTTAAGACTCTTTTAATTACTTGATATTGCCAAAGTAACTAGGGCTATAAAGTACTACAAGTCACACTTCAATGAATTCCAATTATTACCTTTCTGCTCAAACTTGGCCCTGCTAACTTACATAGGGATTATGCCCCCAGGCCGCAAGGGTGTATATAACAACCAAAATTTGTAGAGCCAGACCAACAGATGGTTCCTACTATCCAAGCATAAATTAGTTATGCACAAGGCATTAATAAATCTGAAGACAAGTTAGAGAAAATACCTTCAAATATGTAACCACAGCATCCCCCTTTATTCTTCAGATCTCTTCGTCAACATAGATCTTCACACGAGGCTTTATGGTTTCAGGATCCTATCAAATAGAACTTGGAATATCAAGTGAGCCACCACGAACAAAGACAAAACCCAAATTCCCAAGTGTACAGACACACAAAGTGGGCACACAAGTCGCAGCATCTTAGACAGAATCTGAATGCCATAAAAGTAAAGAGAGCAAATACCACTCGACCATGAATAGAATCAAAAAATCTAAAATAAGCATGCATACTACCTCTTGATTATTCCACATTTGGAGAACACTTCCACCACCTACCTTGAATGCAATTCTTCATAAGAGAGAGAGAGAGAGAATCACAGAGAAGCAGAAAGTGAATCTAACTTACTTCTTCAGCTGTGGCATCATCAGGCAACCCATTTACATAAACGTGTGTATTAACTTTCAATTCAAACGAACTATCAGGAGCTTTGTTTGGTTCCTGCAGTAGTAGCATTGTAAATAAAGAATCTTGCACATGATACTATTTGCTGATGTTAAGGAAGTGCTAATCAGCATTAATTTGAAATGCAATAGCACTGCTAATGATGGTGATGAGAACAAGCTACACGAATTCAATCCAACCATATTTGTAATTACAAAAGGAATATCTACAGAACTCAAATGCATCTGTATATCTAAAAACTTCCTGTTTGTGGAAATAGTCCAAAATCCAAAATTTCATCAGTGTCAGAATAGCTTTCAAGAATAAATACTGAACTAACTGTAACAATGTATAGAACTTGACTTACCTTTTAAAATGAAATCTTCTATTTCCTTTGTATTGATTGCAAGGGTCCAGCGTATGGAAGCTTTTGTATCCATTGAAACTTGTGTGATTCTTTGATCTCCCTTGACGTCACTATTAAAGTGCAGCACGGGAATATCGGACTCATTCCATCCACTTTCACTATCATCATAGGTCCAGCAACCATAATTGACTGAAAAATAAACAAAATCAACAACCTTGTCTCTACCACAGGTAAATATTTCTCTCATCTGCTCTATCTCCTTTGTCAACTTCCCGGGTGTAATAGAGATACATAAGAGCTAGGATCTTGCTTTTCACCCCATCGTCCTGTTGTGTCCACAACATGCACAACCTGAGACCATAAAGCATTTATTTCATGTAACATCATTGAAAGTCAACTGAAGCAACACAAAGACGGCCCAAAAAAGAAATTTTTTTAAAAAATATTGACCAACAGGAAAAGAAGCTTGAAGACAATAAGGACATCATCAAAATATCATGAGCATGGAAACTCAATCCATGATCAAACCACTCATAATCCAGTGACGCCCATTATTATTTATAAAGAAATGAGATTTTAAGGATGAGTGTCCAAAGAAACATTACACAGTCAAACTGAGCAAGAAAACTTTCATTCACAGCTCTGGAAATGTCTCCAGTAAATGGTGGAATATTTCCAGATAAAACTAATATCAGAGAGATGCCAAACAAGAGGCTTGTTGCTATTATAATAGAGCCTTTTTCACCTATCAACGATGTAAAAGAAGAGTCAAAATAACTAATTATAATCCTATGGCATTTAATCTCAATGTTCATACAAAAAATGCACATTGATTGTTGCCTTAAAAAATTAAACTTTGTTTGCAACTCCATGTGATTACATTTCACAGAGAACAAATAGGCAACTTGCCCAAGTTGGAAATTGTTCTCCAACTTTTAAATGCCATAAATGCTCTAATCCATACATAAAAAAGTAGAGGTAGTGTTATTTTACTTGTTTGGGTACAATTCAGGCAATTGAGTTAGGAACAAGTTAAT
>CAODLS011984670.1:0-11639 GCA_948243855.1 Flueggea neowawraea
ACCAGGGATGTCGGTAGCCACGTGTTCTGATCCAACACGTGAATTGTTATGATGATGGCCGAGTCCACATCACCCATGTTATATGGTGCCATGAGCACACCCATGTTATATAGTGTCACGAGCACACCCATGATCATTGTCCCTTATCAAAACTATATGTTTTCACTATGAAACCATGTTTTAAGAATCAAGTGATTATTAAGTATGTTTTCATGCTTGCTAGATGCTTTGCTTGCGAATGATTTCGAAATAACTTTTCGAAAAGCTATTACTTATAGCATGTATATGTATATATATACGCCTATACCTGCATGTGGTATTTTAAACTGCTTTCAAAACAATCTTTGTGAGGCACGTATGAGGCGGTCTGGAGTGTTTTTCCTCACTGGGCCCGACCCCCTTTTCTTTCTTTGTCTATTGTTGGTTTTATTCTGCAGGTTGACTACTCTTGACTACGACAACTTTTTCCGCATTTTGGATACCAGTGAGGGGTCATTTGGTTAGTGACGCCCTTTTGATCGGGCTCTTATGTTCATGATGTTAGAGCTCTATACCGGGATATTGTCGGGTTATTGGGTTTCCTTTATACTTTAATGTATTTTGATCTATTACGATATTCATATTTATATTTTGAATACTTTATATATGACATATGCTTATTTTATCATATGTTTTAAATAATAAATGTTTTGATTAAATAAATGTTTTAATCAATTGAATTTGGGTAGTAAGTTATGAACCATGAGGCTTGTGCGATATGGGTCGGGCTCTCATAGACGGTTTGCCTCGCACGCCGGTCACGGGCTCGCTATGGGTCGTGACAATGACGACTGGTGAAAAAGTTTCGTCATAGTCAATACCATGAGTTTGTTTGAAACCTTTTGCAACAAGTATTGCTTTGAAGATCCCATCGGCTTTTATTTTATAAATTCATTTACAATCAATGACATTGGCTCCATCAGGTGGATTGTCCAAGTTCCAAATTTGGTTGTCATACATAGATTGCATTTCTGAATCCATTGCTTCAAGCCATCTCGCAGAATTTGAATCTGCAATCGCCTTTTGGTAGGTTGTAGGCTCGTTATGGTCTACAAGAATAATTCATTTATCGTCAGTTATGAGAAATCCATATCTCTCAGGCTCGTGACAAATCCTACCAAACCTTCTTAGGCCTTGTGTTTCAAATTCAGATACCACAACACCTTGTGAGTCATCTTGAATCTCTATTCCATCTTCAGTAGCTATTTGTGGTTCTCTTATTTCCTCTCAGAGTACTTTACTCCCACTATTTCCTTTGAAAATAAATTGCTCTTCTAAAAAGATGCTGGTTCGAGCAACAAACACTTTGTTCTCAGAACGGTTATAGAAGTAATATCCCCTTGTTTCCTTTGGATACCCCACAAATATACATTTATTAGATTTTGGTGCTAAATTTTCTGAAACTTGTCTTTTCACAAAAGTTCTGTATCCCCAAATCTTAAGAAAAGACATTATGGGCTTCTTTTCATTTCATATCTCATATGGTGTCTTTTCAACCGCTTTAGATGGAATTCGGTTAAGTATGAATGCAGCAGTTTCTAAGGCATAACTCCAAAACGAGATTGAAAGATCCGTTTGACTCATCATGGATCGAATCATATCTAATAGAGTTCGATTTCTCCTTTTATACACATTATTCCATTGAGATGTTCCAAGAGGAGTAAGTTGCTAGCATCACACACTCAGCATTAAGTAGGCTTGTTGGTCTATAAGCTTTGAGATTACAAAATCCACGATTGCTTTATTATAAGTTTATTATCCATTAATGATACAATGAAAAATCCATCTTTATAAAAAAGAAAAAAAGTTCTTAGAGCTTAGATGCTACCATGAAAAATTCCAACTTTACAACATATATAAAGAGTAAAACAGAATGGAAAGCAAAAGGTGAAGATTAAAAAAAAATATCTCATCCGTATTATAATAATAAGTATACTTTTTATTTTGAGTGTTTTAAAATATAAACATATTTTTTTATTATATTTATTATTAATAAAATTATAATATTATTTTTATTCAATATTATTTTTTAATTAATTTATTAATTACTAACATATTTACTTAAAAAAATAAATGAAAAAACTTCTTGAATAATTAAATAAATTTAATTACTTGAATTATATTTTTTAATTTTTTGTGAAAAATAATTAGTGTTTATTATTATAGGACGGAGAGAGAAAAAATTTATTTGAATACGCTTCTGTAAAGAAGTGCGATTAGTTGAAGATTTACAATATAAAATTATTCAAAATTTAGAAGTGCCCTTTTGATTGGTAATTTGGTATCGTGCTTGTTAGTGGGCTATATTCTATTTTGTGCTAATTTTTTTCTTTTGAAGGAATTTTTTCGATAAAATTATGATGTGCTTTTTGCATACTGCAAGGTTGATGGACTTTAGGCGTTCTCCGAGCTGTTAATGACGTGGTTGGCTTCGTCTTCTTTTATAATGAGCAAAAATTATGAAATTAACATTAGTAATTTGCTTCATTTTTGTATTTTCAAGCAATATTCCATGTTTAATATGGCCAGAGATATAAGTGTTTTGTAATTTTTCTTCTTTTTTAGTAAAATTAATTCTGATAGAGAAAAACACAGACTAGATAATTGCTTGATCAACAATGGCGAAATCACAAAAAGGAAAAAAAAGAGTAAATTAATTATAGAGAACATAGTTGCCTTCATTATTCAGCATGTATTATCCTCTCTAGAAGTTCAATATGACCAATTATAATTTTTTTTTAATGAGAGCATCAAAATAATTATCACTTAATTAAGTAATCCAATTTCTCTCACGACTAAGAAAAATCGAATCACATTTTAAAGTCATATTTTGCACTACACCAATAAATCATACACCTTTAATTTAAAATTTTAAACAAATAATTATGATTTGGCCTAGTCAAAGTACGGTTTTTATTTCATTTAAATCCCTGTCAAGGGAGCCAACTCTTGATTTGTGCAATAAGGTTTTAATATAGCAATAATATACTTTGGACACCGACTAACCAGAAATCAATTCCATAAAGTATGTGTCCATTTGTCAAAGACTTTAACATGTTGTTTGGTTGCGTATATATATATAGATATATATATGTGTGTGTTAACATATACACCGAAATCATCATTGTCGAAATTAAGGATTCGATAGAATAATAGCTTTAAAATTTTTAAACTAAAAGTAATTAAAAAATAAATCTTTAGGATTACTACATTGTTGCGTTTCAAATATTTGTAAAAATAACAGTTTGTAATATTGTTTAACTGGTATACGGTTGCAGTTCGAACAGTTACAATCTACGAAATAGTTTTATTTAGTTAAACAAATTAATTATATGTCATGTTTTTTCTATTAGAATCTATGACCAGTTTTAATTAATAAAAATCTATTTTAGAAAAATGTAAAGACGGAATTGATGTTGAAAGAAATTAAAAGATGGACCTCCTAAGCAAATTCAAATAAGAATGAGTAGAAACCGAACCCGAACTGAATTTTTAATTGAACTCATTTCGATTCAGTTTGGTTATTCTAGATAATTTTAGTTAAATTGTTTTTAGTTTTGTAGCACTTTCTATCAATTTGATTTTATTGGTTTTCAACCGAATAAACCTTAAATAACTGAACCAACCAAAATTTATATATGAATTCTTCGTAACCCAAGTCCAACCAACTTAACCGATTAACATGTGTATATATATAATGTATTTTCTACCTAACCCATACTTTAACCTAACTAATTCTCGTTTACACACTTCTTTATTCTCTAATCAATTCTCTTTTTTTTTCACAAAAAGTAATAGCTACGAGCTACACTCCATTCTGACCGAGTATTCTCGATGTGTAGGTTCGCAACATTCTGGTCGCCAAGCTTAAAAAAAGAAAACTGAAAACAAAAATTCTTTAATAAAAAAAAAGATAACTCTTCGCAATAATTTGTTGGGGAAATTATTATTACATCTCTGTGTTATATTCGAATTAGTGATTACGCCACTGTATTTTTAAAAAGCTTTGATTTGGTCCTTAGAGTTTAACGTCGTTGGTTAAAAGTAACGGACATGTCAGACTTGTTGAGTTGGCCGGTATGACATATGCTTACGTGGCAAAAATGACGATAATGCCCTTTAGTCTCCATCTCCTTTCTCTTCTCTCTCCTACACTATCTGTCTTTCTCACCTCACTTTCTCTACGACTTCACTCAACCTTTGCCGCCCATCTCTCTTTTCTCTCCCTTTGCCTAGTCGCTTTCCATCCTCACCCTTATCTCTGCCTCGTACTAGTTAACTCGGCCTCTAGAACCAAAACACGAATTATCGCCATTAAGAGGAGATGGAAAATCGAAGAACCAATTAATTTCAAAACCCCACTTGCTTCAAATCTGGCGAACATATCCAGACAGAGGTGAAGGAGGAGAGTCGGGGAAGGCTAGGGATGAGGCTTGGAACACAAATCGTTTTTGGTTTTTGGTTTGAGGCGATGGAAGAGAGATGGGGAATATTTGGGATGAGGCTTGGGATGAAACTTTCTCCCCTCTTCATTTATCTTTCTTTCCCGAGAGCAACTCTTGGTGGTGGTGTCGTCGTTTCTGGGATTCGTTGGGTTTGGTATATCAAACAGTGGTGGTGGGCTAAAAACGATTTGAAAATGAACTTATGTTGAAAATAGAATTGGCTTGCTGGTGTTGTAGGTGGTGGGAGAGAGAGATTCGGTGGTGGTGGGGACTGTTGTGATTGAGTTGAGAGAGAGAGTTCTGATGGTGGTCATAGTGGTGAGTGGGAGATGTTGACGGTGATTGGGTGGTGAGATGGTGGTCGCTGGGAGTAACTGGTAGGAATGATTTGGAAGCTTCAACTGGGTTTCTTGCAGCAATTATGGTTTCGGTTGTTTTAGTGATTTGCAGTTTTTTGATATGAAGTTCGGTCTAAATTTGTTAATATTTTGTTAGCAATTGAATTTATTAGCTTGCACCTCTATGCATTTTGGTTTGGTTCTGAAATGATATATGTTAAATTGATTTTAGTGATTCTTGCTTAATTTTTCTTTGCTTTGATTTTCTCAAGTTGATTAGGGCGTTTGGTTGGCAAGAAAGTGAGGGAAAATGAGGGAATTTTTTGTGGATTTTTGATTTTTGATGCAGAGAGATAGAGAGAGATCGGGAGAGAGAAGAGTGTACTAAGGGCATAGCAGTCTTTTTTCCAATTTCATTATTTTCAACCAACGGCGTTAAGCTCTAGGGACCAAATCGAAGCCTTTTGAAAACACAGTGGCGTAATCACAAATTTGAATATAACACAGGGATGTAATAGTAATTTTCCCTAATTTGTTCCCTAAATGATAATAGTCTTCAAGTTCAATAACGAAAACAAAATTTCCATGGAATTTTTCAATAGCACAAGCTTGTGTTGTCTTAATTTGATGTATATATTATTGTCACGATTTGTAGATAACATTCCCGCTCCCAGCAAGTTGTCACATGTTTTGTCGAAGCTTTTGGACAATCATGAAATTTTATATGTGCCCTTTTTGAAATTCGTGGAGATATTCAGTTATGCTCATGGAAATTTTGGGGGTTGCAATATAGTCAGCAGTGCCATCTTCCACAATTATTGGGCATTGGATTTGCCTCATATGTATTCCATTACTCCAAACAACAAAAAGAAAAGTTATTAGTGATTGAGAAATGTCAACTAACCTAAAAATATTCATTTGTTTCATTTATTATCGACAACTCATAAAACCTATCATACAAGATAGGATAATTTAAAAACATGTTATTTTTTCTTTCTTTATTATATGGTATATAGATACACAAATATTTGTGTTTGATATATTTCAATAATATGTTAAATATTTCATAATGTTTGATGTATTATAATTTAAAAAATACGCATGATTGTCTTTATTACTTCACTATTACACATATTTAACGTATTAGGAGTCTTGCGTGTTTGCCTTAGTATATGATACGTCTTTGGTTTGAAGCACTCGAGACACCAAGTATGAGGATATTTAGAGAGTAAACCAAGTTTGTATTAAAAAAAAAAACTTGTTCCACTAACTAATTATCATGTACACAAGACTTGAGTGGAGGTAGCAACATGATAGTTAGTGGGGCATAATGGGGGCATATTTTATAAGATAAAAACTAATCAAAATCATTTTGTATCGTTACAACTTTGTAACTAACTATACATTGGGTCTTCATTATCAATGTCACCTTACACTAATATAATCAATGGGGCTTACATCATTAAAATAGAAACTATAGTTGCTTGTTTTGGTCTATCAATTAACCCAAATGTTCAAAATGGGTGGTCCACTTCTTGATTGGATATAGCACGAACACCAAACAATTTTGCCTTCTTGGGTCACAAAAACAAATAATCTCGTGACCTTTGTTGGAGTTCTTCTCCACCTCTTTTGTGTTATGATCAATCTTAATTGGATTTCCAGTTCAACTGAGCAAAAACAAAATTGAGACAAATATACGAAAGAGACGAAACAAATGGATTGATGTAAAACTTTTTGCTTGTGAAGGAGCGGGCTGTAAGTTGAGTGTAATTATATTACTGTATATGCGATGAATTCAGTGTAATGCAAAAGACAATCTTAGAATTGTAAGTACTGACGAATGAGCAGGGGCGGATCTAGGGAATCGGGGAGAGTCTCGCGACCCCTCTCGATTTCGTAGTCTCTTAAAATATAATGCATAAATATGGTTTATTTATGGTTTATTACTTTATTTAGGATATATTATATGTATTTATAGTATTAAATAAGACATGGATATATTATATATAACATATTTTTCCTCGTATATTATATAAATATTAATATTAAATTTTGTATCATTACTTTATTCGTCGCTTCGGGTGAATTTTGTTTAGGTTCTGTCACTGCCAACACTACAAGAAAATGATCGTTTTGCAACGGAACAATTTCGACGCAAAAATTGCGACAAATTCATCACAAAACGACGAAGATCGTATGTTTGACTTATTTGCGACGAATTCATCTCAAAAAATTGAGAGGAAAGACTTTTCGTTGGAAAAAAATTGTATTGCGACAAAATTCGCGACGATATTGCAGTTTGGCGAAAAAAGCTGCGACCAAATAAACTTTCCTCGGAAAAATTTGCGACTAAATGCTCTTTTTTTTCCCTGCTTGAATTGTTCAAAAAACTTTATGCAACTTGATTGATGTCTTGTTTATTCTAGTTAGGGTGGTCACTCTATCAGAACTGCCCGACATTGCACGTTATGAGTATAATTAAAATGATGTCAATAATACTAAGTTAGCCACTATGAGGGTGATAGTGGAGTGATAGGAGCTCTTTCATTTTTAATGAGAAGTCTTGAGTTCAAGTCTTAGAGCATCTCAAATGTTCTCTCTACGGTTAAAATATTATTTATTACAAAGTTTGTACTTAAAAATTAAATTTCAATCGACTTTTTATCTCATTATCCATCTCCAAATATAATATAAAGAGTATGATAAATTATCTTTTTTTAGATAGTCAAATTAGCTCTTTATATATTTGTCATTAATGAAATTTATAGTTTCCATATATTTTTTTATTTCTTTATTTTATTTTATTTAATCATCATTCTCTCCCCAATAGTCTTTCTCTTTAAATTGTTTATACATTTATATTTTGTGAAAATTAACGAAATAAAGAGTAGAGTTAAAGAGTATCATTGGAGTAAATTTTTATTTTGAATCTCTAAAATTAAAGTTACTCTTTATTTTTATAAAAAATACTCTAAAATATAAAAGTAGCATTAGAGATGCTCTTAGATATAGAAAGTTTTAAAATTTGGTAGAAGTTTTGCCACCCTCATTAGTTTTACCCGACTGGAATCTAGAATAAAATTTAGATATAGAATAAAATTTAGTTGGATGTCCAAAATATCTGAATACCAAGTAGTTTAACCAAAAAATAATAATAATAATTTAGGACTGACTAAACTTAAGGGTATTAAGTATTTCGAGTGTTTGAGTGTGTGAGTAATAGAATCTGAATCTAATGAACTGAGTTTTCCATTAATCAATCTCAACTCATTCATAAATTAAGATTTAAAATTAAGTTCAAACTTGACTTATTTATTCTTTTGAATTGAAAGTTAACAATCTTATTGAGCTAAACCCTGAACCGTTGATAAATTTTTGATTCATTTACAATCCAACTACTTGTGAATGAAATTGAATTCGTTTACATTGGTGTGTACATAGACTGTGATGAACGTTGACATTTGCTTGGTGTGTTGTGTGAACACTCAACACCTATATAAAAGAAGATTGGCACATTTCGTTTATCTCCCCAATGAAAGAACTCAACAAAGCAATTCTGCAAATCCAAGTTCAATTCTGCATTCAGATCTACGGCCACCTACAATTTTTGTTGGTTCTTTTATGATTTATAATGCCTTTTTTATTCCGAGAACTCTCAAAATTGCCATTTTTGGTTTCACATTGGACTTGAATGCGTGCATCAGTAAGTTTAATTAGAATGGATTACCAACTAATGAAACCAAAATGAAAACCATTTTTATTTCAGGGTTCTTTGATCTTACTTTTAAAATAAATAAAGATCACGCTAAAACTCAACTCAGATTAACTCAACTATACTCCATTTAATCCTATTCCCCATGAATATTCGAGTGCCCACACATATAATTAAAATTTATTGAATAAATAGTTTATGTAATTAGATATTTTCATGTACTATTCCTCGAACTTCGACTATTAAATTTTCTTAATTAAAACCTTGTCATACAATGAAATTCTTGAAAATATAACTGTTTGATAGGTAAATTGAATTTACATCCCAAATAAACCCGATTTGTAAGTTGATTGATCATT
Organism: Flueggea neowawraea; assembly: GCA_948243855.1. Taxonomy (NCBI): domain Eukaryota; kingdom Viridiplantae; phylum Streptophyta; class Magnoliopsida; order Malpighiales; family Phyllanthaceae; genus Flueggea; species Flueggea neowawraea. Next base: position 8,897 of record CAODLS011984670.1, read on the forward strand.
AACTTCTAAAACATTATTAAATAAAAAATTTAACGTTTGAATTTTTGGTATTTATTTAGAAAAAAGTAATAATGTTGATGAATTATCAGTATCGAAAACCATGAGACGTTCTCTTGGTTTTTAATCTATGAATACTTAATCCACAATCTACCAAGGGCGGGGCCAAGGTGGGATGGAGCAGGACGGCAACTTCCTAACTCTACTGGCGGGAAGTTTGCGCAAAGGGCTTATTAAGTGTAAATTTATTCTTAGTTTTGATTTTGTAGCCATGTATTTGGTTTCATTTATTTATTGGAGTAAGTTACATTTTTAATTGTGAGTTTGATGGATTTTTGTAGATAAAGGATTAATTCGTTATTTAGAGACTAAGGAGCTTAGTTATCATTTCATGTCTGTGATACATCACAAACATTTGATCCACATTTTAAGAACAAAAATACCGAAGTAGATTTAAATTCAAGAATGTAATACTTTGCAATATATTGCTTTAGTTAAGAAACATAAATTACTTTACAAAAAGAAATTCAATTCAGGATCATTCAACCCCTGAGAAAGCCCTTGCTACTATTTATTAATTATCTGCCAAATATGTACACTTTACGATCAACTTTTAATTACTTGAGTGTATATATATATATAGAAATACTATTTATTTTCGATTCCTCAATTTGAAACAATTTGATTCGAAAAAAAATAAAATCAACAGTTCTTTTCATTTCAAGTATTCGGTTCGGTTTGAATTTTCCGAATCCCACAAACATACTAAGTGCATTTCAATTAAAAACAAAAAAGATTCTTCACATTTATCAGATAAAGAAAAATGGAATTATGAAGCCTTGAATAATGAATCCTTTTCTGTTAAAAAAACATAAAATGCACAAATTTTCTAATTTAGGAGAGTTTTGCCTCTCTTTTTGACTGTGTGACAAGAATGTGACTAGAATTCTTTGTTTGCAATGAATGCGCCTATAAATTCTGTGAAGACCAAGATTGACTGTGTCAAAAAAATCGGCCACACTCCACAAATCTCCTCCTTTTTCCTAGGCAATATTTTCTATCCAAATTTACCTCATTTAACCCATTATTGTTACTTCTAGTAAAAAAAGAAATTATTTTTTACTATTCATTGACTGGGCAAAACGGCAGCGTTTGATCCACGTTAACTCTTGCCAGCTGATCACAATTCTCTCCCCAATCACAACCGCTGCAGTGAACGACTCTTTTTCTTCCTCTGTACTCTCACGTGCTCCAACATCAATCACTCCTACAACAACTTTAACGGTATACTAACGGAAACCTCCAAATGACGGAATTACCCCTGCATTCCTTAAATCAGCACGGGCACGTATAGCACTGAGGAAATAACGCCATAACTACCGGTGGGCCCCAAACCTCAGTGGCAATTGTAGTAGATAAGTGAAACAAGAAGGGTAAAGTTGTCCTAAGGAAAATAACTGAAACACAACAGACCTAAACCCTGCCCTGTTTTGGTTTCTATATAATTCCTGACAGAAGCTCCGAATTGACTACAGTGTCGCAAAGCAAACAGGAGAAAAAAAAAGGAAAAAAACTGTCGGTAGAGACCCTGTTACGATTTGGGTTTTCTTTTTCACTAACTGTTTTTTTGGTTTCTCCACCTTCTTTGGCCGCGAGAGTGACACTGTGGTGTGGCGGTGGTAGAGGTGTCTGCGGCCGAGAGTATACTTTTCGAAAACTCACAATGCAGCTTCTGGGTGTTTGCATTTTGTTCTTTTTAGAGTGTCTAGTGGTGTCTGCTTTGGTTCCACGACGTGGAGAGGACCTACATTGGAAGCCGGCCACCGCCACCTGGTACGGCGACCCTGAGGGTGACGGCAGTGATGGTACTTAAACCCTTTCTCCGCTCTTAATTGCATAATTACTTACTGCTCTTTTTTAGGTTCAAAGCATAATTACAACCTCAATTCTCATCTTTCTTTTGTCACTTCAATTTCTGGTATAAATCGTTAATAATCATTTATTTGATAATATGTCCAATTAGAGAGTGAGTTTTCCTTTTTAATAAGTAATTCTAATTACCAATGGCCCATAATTAATTGTTACCAGTGTCAACTCCAACGCACGTTGAGGTTTAATGTTCGCTGAGAGCAAATAAAATGACGTAGAGTAAAGAAGTCATTTTAATTATTCCACGAGAAATCGAGTTCACAACCTTTTAATACTACTGATGACGCTAGTAAAAATAAACCGCACACCCATTAATCAGCATTTTGTGGGTCGAGTTATGAAAAAAATTCTTCAGAATGCATTATTTTTTCAAGTTTTTATTGTTCTTAATTTTTGCATGAACATATAGATATGCCTCAAATAGGGGTGAGATGACCCATAGATGAAGCCAACAGGGAACTGATACATTGATGGGAACTAACTAAAAAATGTTAATGTGGCTGATAAAATTGCAGGAGGGGCATGTGGATACGGGACACTAGTGGACGTGAAGCCATTGCGGGCCAGGGTGGGAGCGGTGAGTCCAGTACTGTTCAAGAACGGGGAGGGGTGTGGGGCATGTTACAAAGTTAGATGCAGAGACAAGAGCATTTGCTCTCGAAGGGCTGTCACCATTATTGTTACTGACGAGTGCCCCGGTGGTTACTGTGCCAATGGCAACACCCACTTTGACCTCAGTGGCGCTGCCTTTGGTCGCATGGCTATTGCCGGTGAGGGTGGCCAGCTCAGGAATCGAGGTGTCCTCCCCGTCATTTAT